>JAUCNO010000385.1:821575-833212 GCA_032353835.1 Enteromius viviparus
TGTGTGTGTGGACCCCCTGAAATAGCAGTGGCCACCCCCTGGCCACCCCATGTAAAAAATTGTAGCTCCGCCACTGCCTATTGGGTTCCATGGTTTTCTGTATCAGGACATAATAAAAAAATCTGGTTCTTGTCAGTTCTTCAAATTTTTAAAATAGAATCTCATGAACAACATTGTATGACATATCAGATTGTGCAATTTTTTATTTAACAAAAATAAAGCAAACATGGAAAAGCTATGGGTGACAAACTTAGATAATTTAATTGTCTGTACTGTAGATCTCTTAGCAACAATAACCTGTTATCTGTTTGACTTGATCATTCTCTCACATTGTTATGGAGGAATTTTGGTGCACTCTTCTTTTTAACATTGCTGCAGTTTATTGGGGTTTGTGGGCATTTGTTTATGTACAGCTCTCACCACATCATTTCAGTCAGGATGAGATCTGGCCTTTGATTGGGGTACAGAAACACCTTGATTTTCTTCTTTTCATCCATTCTGTCGTAGATTTGCTGGTGTGCTCGAGGTCATTGTACTGTTGCATGATTTAATCTTGGCCATTTTTAGCTGTCGGACGGATGGCCTCACATTTTACTCTGGAATACTTTAGAATACAGAGGAGAATAGGGTCAACTCAGTGACTGTGAGGTGCCCGGGTCCAAAACAGGCCCAAATCATCAGCCCTCCACCAGCATCTGCAATGTTTGGTACAAGGTGTTTGTGCTGATATGCTCTTTAGGTATTTATAAAATATGGCACTGTCTCATTTGTTCAAAGGACATTGTTCTAGAAGACTTGTTCAGATGCAACATTGCTAATCTAATCCGTTCTGCCATGTTTTTTCTTTTTAGATAAAATCTTTCTTTAGATAGAATCTTCCCAGATTTCTTACCTTCTTGTCATTGTATTAACACACCTGAAAGGTCTAGACCAGCAAACTGCTAAAACTTCTGCTTTTATAGAGGTGCTCACACTTGCTAATGATCAGTTAATCAAAGGTGTTAGCTTAACAACGCCTGACTGCTATTTACACTAAGTCCTATGTTAAGTCCCATGTTATCACTAAGGTTATCCTAACTTCACACATGGCTTTTCCATTATGGATTTATTTTTGTATTTATTTTGTCCTTATTTGGAAAACCATGGAATTCAATTTTGCTGCTCCCCAAGTTGCCTCCACTTTCTTTTCCTGGGGCTGAATTATTCCCCGCCAAACTGGTAACCTAGGTGCTTCTGAGAGGACAAGATGGCATTTGCGGAGGTTGGTGGTGAGCCCAGCCCTAGGGAGCTCAGACAGAACCCTCCGCAGAAGGTCCAGATGGCCCTCCAATGCCTTGGAATGGATCATCACATCATCCAGGTAGACGGCTGCATACGCTTGATGGGGCCGGAGAAGGATGTCCATCAAAGGCTGAAAGGTTGCTGGAGCCCTGTGAAGGCCAAAGGGAAGGGTCCGGTACTGCCAGTGTCTGCTGGGGGTGGAAAAGGCAGTTTTAGCTTTAATGGATTCTGTTAACAGAACTTGCCAGTATCCCTTGGGTCAAGATGTACCAGTCCTTCCCAGCCAGTCCAGCAACTCATCCACCCGAGGCATGGGGTATCTGTCGAAATCTAACACTTTGTTGGCTAGACCATGGGCTGCATGATGGCTTGATTACTCCTAACTTCAGCATCTGTTTTATTTCCTCTATAGCCTGTCGATGAGCCTCAGGGACACGTTAGGGCCGCTGCTGGACGATGACCCCTGGTGGTGTCTGGATATCGTGCTGGATGACGTTGGTCTGCCCGGGAAGAGGAGAGAAATTTGTTGAGCAATTTGTTGTTGGCCGATGAGAACATCTGTGAACCATTGACGGACATCTTCCATGTTGGGGAAAGAGCATGAACCTGTTCAGGAAACCGGGAGACGAAGAAAATATTTTTTTAAGTGCAGTGATGAGGGATCACTTGTTGGTGATTCTTCACCTCACTGCCTGCATTCTCCACCAGATGTTGCAGGTGGAACAATCACACGACAAGGACAAGGTTTCTCTTTGTGCCGGTGAATACAGTTTTCCTGTGGGGTGAAGGCTGAACAGTCACGGCCTGCTGTCTGGGCATAAAAGAAGAGGAAGCATTAGCATGTGCTTGCATGGGGAAGGTTCTTTCCCTCTGTCGCTACCCATGTGGCTTATGTAGCCGGGGCCTGACGAGGGGTGACAATGATGACACTGATATTGATCCTGATATTGTGTTAATGTGTGTATATATGTGTTCTTGTAGCAATTAATTCTGGGATTTCTTTTTCATTAAATGTTGCCTTTAAAATTAAGCTCAGATAGATTAGGTAACTTTTGTTACATCTTTTGTATTTGGAATCATTATGCATAATTAATTTTGTTTCAAACTTAACTGTACTGTAAACTTTTTTTATGCTTTGATGCCCAAAAGAAGATTGTTTGATAAGTTAGTTCTTTTTGTCAAAGCAATATTGTTTCAAACTGTTTACTTTTATTGTACAGACAAAAACAAAAAATCTTTTTTCAAAATATCTTCCTTTTTAAGCTGACTTTAAAACAGCGAATAGGCTAATAGTAAATAATTTTCAATTCAGGAGCATTTCACGGTTTGCAAGGCTTGGGTTCTTTTTGTAATGAATATATCCTTTTCCCCTTTTGGTTATTCTTCTATGCAACATCATGATCACTTCTGACTTCCATTTATTTATTTATTTTTTGTTTTGTTTTGTTTTTTACATGACTCACTTTCGTAACTGCAAGTCTTTTACAGCTGACCTCAATGTGCCTAACTGCTGTTTAAAAATGAGACTTGGTGAAATGGCACAGTTTGTTTGTCACGCCTTTAAACCACTTGATTTGCTGGCGTTCTGCCTAGACTGGGCCATTACTATTCAAATTAAAGCATTTCAATGATACTTTCTTTTGCATTCCTTGCTTTGGTTTTTCACTTGAATTCCTCTGATTAAAAATCTCTTGAAGTACTTTAGCAAATGGCTGCAAGACTGGACATGGACATAATATTTTCACACTTTGTGGGGGAGGAGAAGTACAGGTTTTGCTAAGGTTCATAATGTAGAAATAATTACTTCAGTCTCTGCTGTTTAGATTTATAGTACATGCACTAAATGCTAGGTTGATTTTATATTTAATATATCAGGATCCTGTGTAAGACAATACTAAAACATTAAATACCTGGACTATGAGATAATCTTTCTTTCAAGCAGCATTACTTGGCAATGAAGACTTTTCATATCACTGGGCTTTTATTTTTATTTGCTGGACCACGGGCTGCGATATGGCTCAGTTACCCCTAACTTCAGCATTTGTTGTATTACCTCCTCTATAGCCTGTCAACGGGCCTCAGGGACACGGTAGGACCGCTTCTGGACGATAACTCCTGGGGGCATCCTGATGTTGTGTTGGATGACGTTGGTCTTGCTTGTTGCCCAAGCAGGGTAGAGAACACATCAGAGAACTGACCGATCAAGTGCTGCAGCTCCGTCTTCTTGGTGGCCTACAGTTAGGCGGTTGACGTAGACAGCCACTGGATCGGAGACAGCGAGAGCTGTGAGTTTGTCCCTGGTCCCTACCCATTGCTTGAGAAGGTTGAGGTGGTATAACTGACTCGTATTTCTCCGTCCTGGCTGCTGTACTTTATACGTTATGGGACCCAGCCTATCTATCACTGTGTACTATCCTTGCCAGGACGTGAGGAACTTGCAGGCGGTGTTTGGGACCAGGACCATCACCCTGTCTCTGGGCTGGAATTTCCCTGGATGGGCTGCCCGGTTGTAGTGACATAGCTGCGACTGGTGGGCAAATGGTGGTGGCGGTGCTCGCCGGGAGTGTGATCCTTTTTATCCTTCTCCAGGTGCCGGTGAAAAGTGCTCCTTATGGTCCTCTGTGGCCCAGGCTGCATGTTCACGGCATATTGTCTGGAAACAAAGAAAGGTAAGTCACTCAATAGCATGGTATAGAGTAGTAGCTCGTTACTTCCGCGTTCGTGTGTTGCTTTTATACAGGTCCGGCCGTGAACGGTTGGCCCGGGCAGATGAGTTCCAGCTGATGGTCCTTTGTTGCCAGGGCGACGCTAATCGGTGCCCGCCACAATATATAAAAAGAAACACTTGATCGTGTTTTTTGAATGTTTTTTTTTTTTTCACTTTTGCTAAAAAATGTAAACCCCCGATGGATGTTTTTTTTTTCATTTCACAATACATTAACTGATTGACTGAGGTTGTTTGGAGTACTTGAGGATTATTGTGATTGTCATGGATGATTCAGAAACATTCGGATCCAAATGCAAAAAGTTTATTTGAGGTCGACAGATCACGGTCGAAACAACAGCAAACTGGATTACGGAGATAAGGCAAAAGACAAAGTCGAGGTACACAGGCAGCAGGTCAAAAAAGGCAGGCAGCGAACATACAAGAAACGGGGAAAAAACAAAGATCAAGATACGAATGGGCAAACAAAGGAGAAACGCTCAGGATTGGAACACTAGGGAATCACAAAACTTTGCAACAAGTATGACAAACAGACTGGTATTTATACAGGTGATAATGATTGAGTAATTAAACCTAACTTAAAACAGCTGTGGAGGAGAGGTGCATTCTGGGGAATGGAGTCCTGTACATGAAATGGGGAGACAGAGACAAACAAACAGGCTGAGAATGTGACCGTGACACTTTTATCAGCTGTTTGAACTCCTTTTGACGACACTCATTCACTGAAGGGGATCCATTTGTGAGGAAGTGATGTAATGCTACATTTCTCCAAATCTGTTCAAATACATCTACATATTGGATGACCTAAGGGCTGAGAACATTTTTAGCACTGTTAGTTGAGCTATTCTTTTAATTAATTTAAAACAACACAGGGTATGCAATACAAAATTGTAGTAATTTCTTACCCTGTAGAAATTGACAGTATTTAGCAGCCCCTTTGTGGCCATTTTTCATCCTAAGACAATATTCTATAAGGCCCCAGCCTCCCTGTAGATGGCATGTTGAAACGCAGTGCTTTTGAGAAGCAGAATCCTTCATCTCTGATTAGCAGGAAAACACAGTGGTCAGGAAAAGGCCCTGAATTATGCTGATGTGGCAGCTGGTGCACCCTGACTGCGCACACGAGCCTGAAAGATGATCTTTCTTCTGTGACAATAATATTTGCTGCCCTGCACCCTCTAAACACTTATCCTGCTCTGCACTATATCTCCACTGCTGCAATGCTCACATCATACTCCATAATAGACTTTAACATTAAGTGGCCAGCAGGTCTAAATGGTAGATAATAGCTGTTGAGAGTCTATTCAATAGCCTCTTAGAAAATGCTCAAGTCTATTCAAACTAATACACACTTTTGCAAAAAATAACTCTTTAAAAAAATTGCTAGAATTGTACCAATGACATCTCATGAATCCCACAATATGATATTGTAGTAAACAAACACATGGGAAAAATTGCAAGGACAATTACAGTAAAAACATCATTGATTTAGTTTATAATTGTTTTTTCATCCAGCTTGACACAAACAAAATGTAAACCTAAGCCTTTGGTACTTAATCCTTGGATCACTGGCCCCAAAACACTGTTGAATGCTCACTTTTTCATTCATATTGTTATTTATTATTATTTATTATTTAATTCATAGTATATGTGATTTCAGATGCACTCCAAGACTTATTGCCTCATTATGGCATGCTAGTACTAGGTCACTAATAAACTAAATAGAACCTGTTCACAACCTGATGTATTGTATTAGCATACTAGCACATGCCATTTAGCTAGAAGCTTAAATGTTCAATTCAAAGAGCAAAGGGTGCACTTCCATTCAAAGCGTGCGAGTCATGACTACTATGCAAATCTTATGATTACAGTAAAAAAAAAAAAAAACTTTTTTTTTTGCGCACAAGTTTTCTCATTGCTTTATAAAATTACAGTTGAACCACTAATGTCACATGGACTATTTTAACAATTTCTTTACTACCTTCCTGGGTCTAAAACTATCCCTTTAAGACCTTTTTATGTCAGTGGACAGAATTTAAGTGAACGTTCATTAAAAAATTTCTTTTTTTGTTTCCTTTTTCTCACGTTTTTTTTTTTTTTTATGTTAAATCAGAGTGACACGGTCAAAGAAACCACAAAGAGAGACACAAGCCGGGCATTTGTAAATAATTTAGGGGAAAACCCTCATGTATCTAAGCTCCTATAGTTACAGAGGTGAAAATGTCTAACTTTCTTTCTGTCCAGCCTATAATAAGAAACATTAATCAGGAATGCAGTAGAGCACAGGAGCATGGTCAAAGTTACAGCCACTCTGAGAGTGGAAAAAAAAGAAGCAGAAGATTCAGAAGCACTTGCAGCTGGTCGGATCACATTGCAAGTCAGAATCAGTGGGCTTTTGTTTATTGCAATAGGGACAAAACACATGAATTGCGGAATTGAACATTTCCAGCCCACAAGTTGACAAATATTTAATGTCATCACAGGTGCTGCAAGTCAACGATGAACACACTGAATCAGAAAGATATGCAAACTAGCTGACTGTGTCATTTGATCCCGATGGACAACCAAATGAGTCAGCAAATGCTTGAAATTATTGAAAAATGTGCAATGGATTTTCACACTGAGCAGACTGGAAGCAAAAAAATACAGCAAATTTATATCACTAACTGCGGTTACTTATGCATCTTTAACTTTTTGTGTGTGTGGTCCTGTCTCTCCAATCAGTGTCCTTGAGGTTTGACTCAAAGGTCAACACCGGCATCCTCGAGGGAATGACCTCATCAGTGCACAACACAAAGAGACACAAATGACAGCCTTTTCAGTGCCCTGCTTTTGTGCTACTGAGGGAATCAATTATAAAAACGCATTTAATAGAAGCGGTAAAAGTGGTGTCCTGCATTGTGTGGGCCGGGGCCCAATTCTAAGGGGTCTCGATCCATTCCACCATCACTTCTCCCAGCCGTAATTTCCTCTTCGTCTGAGATCCCATTGCTTTTTGGAATTGGATTTACCTGACTCCCTTAGATGGTGAATAGACTCCCCTTACAGAAGCAGAAAAAATGGAGGAATACTCTGTAAAATTGCCTGGCTGAATCCAGGGGGTCTCTGAGCGACAGGCACACTGTCAGAATGTCATTAAGCCTCAATGAGAAAAAATGTCCTCATTACGCGGGGCACGAGAGGGGGCTGCGGCAGCACAGAACAATGGCATGGGGCGGGGGGGAGGTGTGAGGTCATCGGCTCTGTTTATGGCATCCTGCGAGTCCTTGTCCCCTATCGCTTGCCTTGACCCAGTTTGCTTACGGATGTGAAGTGCAATCCGTTTCTCTGAGCCGGTGGCACAGGATGGCAAATGTTGACACAATTCTCTTCAGAGGCATTTCATCTTCATCTCCATGGCTCCATGACTCTCTTTATCAAATTCCATTTTAGAGAAAGAACATTGTTGACAGTATGTTTTAGCTAAAACATTAATTGCCATTTCAGCAGCTAATGCTCTATCATTCCAGAGGAAACTTTCAGATAACTCTAGGGGGAATGAAAAAGCTGCGCCGGCAGCCTTACCGGAGAGTTCTGGGCTGAAATGACTAAACAAACGTAAACAGCATTGTGGTTTCAAACTGAATTTCTTGTCTGTTACGAAGTACGAAGCTGTTTAGATGTGTTGGTATTTTTTTGTTGATGCTGAAACAACATTTTAATCCAAAAATAGTCTTGACCATGTCTCTACACCTAACTTTTATCACGAATAATTCCTGAAATCAGAAGAAATGATAGACGAAAGACACTGATGTACAAGGACCAAACACTGATTGTTAGTCTAAACTTCCCAGAAACCATAAAAAGGTTCAAATCTGATTGGTTAATCACAGTGTTCACCGTGATTTTGCCAAATAAGACATGATCCTGGATCAACATGACTGTCCAAAAATATAGACTTATCTCAATCCCTACCTGCCCTTTAGGAAATTATCCATGGTTTTACTAAAGTAAACAATTGCATGTTTATATTTATGAAAAAATATGTTACGTTTATATATTACATTTATATTTTTATATAATATGAATATATTATAATATAAATATACATATAAACATTATATAGGCTGTATGTGTTTTTATTTATTTAATTTCTTCTCTGCTCTTCTCTGTAATTTCCGAAGCATCCTTGTACATTGTGATCCTCTTTGTACATTTTTTTTTAAGTTTGTGCTTTAGTCGTTTCAGCCGCTACACAAAGCTGGGTTGCTTTTTCAAGAGTTATGTTAGCCTCTCTTAGCAATATTTGTTTCATTTTATCCGACGTGATTCCACAGAAAACTCGATCTCTAATGAGGGATTCTCGCAACTGTCCGAATTTGCATGATTTTGCCCTTAGCTTTAACTCTGTGAGATACTGGCTGAATGACATATCCCCTTGCACACATATGAAAAAGTTGTATCTCTCGTAGGTTATGCTCTCCTTCGGGTTGCAATAATTGTCAAACTTTTCCATGATTTTCGTCAGTTTGTGCTCATTGTTTTCTTCTTTAAACGTAAAGGTATTATACACTTCAACTGCCTCTTCGCCAGCAACATGAAGAAATAGCGAGGACTATACCTTATCTGGCTTGCTAGCTCCTCCGATAGCTGTTAGATACAACTCGAACCTTTGCCGAAATCTTCTCCAGTTTTCTGACAAGTTTCCTTTGCTGTAAATCAAGTCCAGTGGGTGGTTTAAGTCCTTCCATGATCACAAGCGTCTTTCGCTTTATGAACTATCTGTCATCTGCCTCCAGGGCTGGTAGGGAGGGGGTACTCGGCAGCAGATCAGGCTGGTGCATGCCTGCACACAATGTCTGTGTTACAGGCATACCAGGCAATGCTGTCAATATGGTCATCGACAGACACCAGGAGGCACATAAGCAAGCGGCAGCATTTCAGCAGTTCCTCCCTCTTCGTTCTCCAACTCGCTGGGCGGGAGCAGCCCCACCTGAGTACACGCTCCTCGTATATGAAGAAACAGAGTGTCCTGGCCTGAGCTCCTCCGCAGAAGAGTTGGCGGTGCTCTGCTGCAGGGTCCTCAAAGCCGAAGCAGGATCTGAGGGTTGTGCTTCACACTAAGAGGGCCCCGCATAAGAAGTCCTGATGCTTCAGGGCTTCAGAGGGCAGCCCCCCAAGGAAGCCAGTGGCGTACACCGCAGTTCATGGTGGCCGTCTGCCTTTGGTGCCCTCAGGAGATCACCCCACTAACCCTACCAGGGTTACAGGGTGTTGGTGTCTCCAGTGAGCGTCAACCTTATTCTCAGCCCAACATCTTAGTAGGGATGAGGAGCTTGCTATTGGGCTCTGGCGAGGGACTGGTTGCGGTTCCACTCGCGAGGGACTGGTTGCCACCGGGTGGGCCGCTTCATCACGAACCAGATAGGTCCTCCCTCTCCACCAGAGGCCAGCCTTGAGAGGCTGGTTCCTTTATTAGACTTTTTGGCAGCGTGAACACTACTGCCGAATGTGTCTCGATATGTCCTGCACACTGTAGAAGGAGGCTACAGAATCCATATCTGATCCTGAAGGCCATTTTCTTTTTTTATTGGTTTTTATTGGCTTTAAAATATTTTTTCTTTGTCCTGGGTAACATTAAAGGGTTTAATGCCACAAAAAATATCCTTATTTGATTCAATAGAAACACTTTTAAAGCATTTTAAATCTAAATATGCTAATTTGTTAAAATGTTTGGGTTTCTTTTGGGTGGAGATTTTAATCAAACTATGAATAATAATTTGGACAGATCACCACCTGAACTGTCTGGTAATTCATCGGGCCTTTGTGGTTTGATCTCCCGAGTTGGCCTAATTGAAATTTGGCATGAAAACATCCTCATGATTTACAGTTGGTCTAATTTACTACTTGGTCTAATTGTTCTGGTTCTCTTAAATTTAGAATAGATTTTTGGTTGATATCGTTGACTCTTTATCTAATTTTGTCAATGAACTTATGTGATGCTCCTATTCCAAAGAAATTTTTAAATCATCTTTCACCATTTCTTTTCAATGTCTATTTAGAAAGCCTTATTAAAGCCTAAAGGTATTCTCCCATCATCTATGACTCAGGGTGTAATAAATTTGATCCCGAAATCTAAAAAAAAATTGCCAACCTATAAATCTTCTGAATAATGACTATTGTCATGAATAAGGACATGAAGCGTTGAAGTGCAAAAAGGTTTATTAGGCTCAGGGTCAAGACAGTCAAGATCGAGCACCGGCAGACAGAAACAGCGTAGGCAAAGACATAGAGTAAACGTAAACAAAGCTAAGGGTCGAAATACCGGCAGTCAGAGTCCAAAGGGAGAGGTGAAGCGAATATCCAGGAATAGGCAGAGATTGGTAAAGAGTAAATCCTAATGACAAACAAACTGAACACAGGAACATGAATGAAGAAATACAAAGACCAGGTGACGATGTAATGAACCGTGACAATAACAAACACAGAAAGACTTTTATGTTATGGGAAGTCCGGGAACAAACAAGGTGGGTGGTTGCAACAGTTTTAACATAAAAGTCCAAAAATGGCAAACAGAGAAAAACACATACAAAAGAAGTCCTAGAGCTGGAGTGCCATCAACATTCTCTAGCTGGCAGCTCCAGCTGGGAGTGACATAACTGGTTTCTTGTGAGAAACTTTGGTGATATTGCAGTTGGGACACTGCTTAACGAAGCGGATAACATCTGAGGTGAGTGTGGACCACCAAAACCGATTGGTTACTAGTTCTGTAGTGGCTGTGATCCCAGGATGACCAAAGCTGGGTGTCTCGTGTATGAGATGAAGTAATCAGTTGCATAGAGCTTCGGGAACATATTCACTGTCAAGAGGGCACTCTGGCAGTGCGGGGCCAGTGCTTCGGGCCTCAGTGATTTCAGACATAATATCCCAGCGGATGGGTGCTACAATGAGAGAAGGAGGTATGATGAATTCAGCATTACACCTACAGCGAGCCAATGGCTGCCGGTCATGCTTTTTGCATGAAGGGCACAAACGTACTCTAAAAGAGTGAGGGCGCCCAAGCCATTTCTTCAGCTTATTCTCCTTCAGCAACGGAACCTTTGCTGTCCCGAACTTTAAGCCACGGATCTGCGGATTCTAAAAGAGCAAATTTCTACTCACCTCATCATGCCTGGTTGCCTTTGTTCTGCCTGCGAAGCTCCTCTGCAAGCCGCCAACAGACACGACGAGTGCGTTGCCTGCTTGGGACTTCCCCACACCAAGCTGCCCTCGCCGGACCGGGATGCATGTACTGTGAGTTGCTGAGGATTGCCACTTTTCGCGCCAGGCTCGCGTCCTTCTCAGGATGAGAGCCTAGCTCTCGCGTTCCCCCGTCTCGCAAGAGACAGCGGCGCCGAGAGCAGCACTCCGAGTTGGGTGAAGTCATGCCGGCGCAGCCCCTGTGTGCTTCGCCCCCTCGAGAAGAAGAGTTCTCTCCCGTCTGCTATATATCCGAGGAAACGCGTCCCTCTGCATCCGCGAGTAACCTCGTTTCCTTCGGCATATCAGACGAAGAGCTGCTGAAAGGAGTTTCTGTTGCAGCTTCGGAGACAGATGAGCTGTCGGGCTTTGATGACCCCGCCCCATCTGCTCCGTCTGAAGCCAGCTCGTCG
>JAUCNO010000385.1:842976-853067 GCA_032353835.1 Enteromius viviparus
ATATGTATTTTGCTTAAAAATGCACTACTTTTTTGATAGAAGGTAGAATGAAATAGTGTGTGTGTGTGTGTGTGTGTTTGTTTAAAAACAGAGGCTTTACTTGCATATATAATATGTTTTGAAGGCCATCAATTTTAGGTAAAAATCATCAAACAAAAATGTTGGTGGGGAAAGAGTTAAATAACAATAATACATAAAACTATACATTTATTGTAAGAAACAGATTAATTAAACAGCAGTAGGAGTGAGGATGAGCGAAAATGTTAGCCAGACTTTATTATTAGTCAAATTTGCTTCTATAAGGGCAACATGTTAAAGAGTAGCTTGCTGTGATTAAGTGTAAACAATCTGTGGCTTTGAAGTAATTAATTTTTGTAGATTGGGGGCAATAAAATACTCAGTTAGCACCCAAATGACTGATTATCTTCAAATGTGCAATGTGGCAAATTAAAAATGTCTGTTGTCTCATTTGTTTATATTTGCACGCAGTCTATTTGTCCATGATTACAGTGGAGCTTATTAAAAGACCGGACATGTGTATGTGAATCTTTGCAAGTTAATTAAATTTGCCTTATTTATCAGATATAGGGCTGTCACTCAGGTATATTTAATAAATGTGGCCGGATAATTGCAGGTCTGTGCTCTGGCTCAAAATAATATTCTAAAATAATCAATCTTAAGCATCTATAATTAATTTATAAAGTTCAATCCATAATGAAATAACAGCAGTTAAACTAAAATATCGAAAATACCTGTTGTTCATATAGCTTAAGAATAAAGTTTTTCAGTAGGAGCACAAAAGAATGTATCAAGTAATGGACATTTAATTATAAACAAGACCTAAAAGAACTGAAATGCTGTGTTATACTAGCATCTACAACAAAATAAACACCAATAAGTAAACACTGTCATGTTTCATCAACAATATACTATAAGAACATATATTAACTTGCAAATTGCTCTAAAACAAAAATGTGACTGCCATATTTTAACTTTAAAACTAATTTTAAATTGGTCAAATAAATGATTCAGTAACTTGTGTGTGACCCCATATTGTGTATTGATGGAACTTGCAGAAAGAGCCACTTTACTAATGCAAAGACTGGCACAGACATTACTAACGCACAGACTGTGTCTGTAACAAATATACAGTAGACAAGAGGATTTGTGACAGAGTGAATAGTTTAAGAACACTTGTAACAGGGCTTTACAAATCAGATTCCAGGAACAGATCAGTTTATTAGTTAATATATGGCTTTCATCCTCTAATCAGTTCAATGTGTTTAGTAGTCCCTGTGTTTTTAATTTAAAATATAGGGTGGAGATTCATAGAAAAAGCCAATAAATAATGGTGAGAAAAATAGGGCAGCAGTCATCAATCTCCAATTAGACCCATTCTAATAGGCCCTTCTCCTCTGTACTTTGAAAGCATTACACTAACACTGCATCAGCTTTCACCAGGTTTGATGAAAAATATAATAATTATAGCAATTGTGTTCTCTCACAGGGTAAACAAGCCTGGTAATGTATTTTGTGACACCTTTGGTCCCTGCTGGAACAGTCACAGTATCGAGTCACATGATCCACACCATAAGCACTCTGGAAAACATGTGAAAATCGGATGAGCACTTTCAAATTATCAGACAGCGTTTTAACAAAGCCATGCTGTCAGGAAATGTTGTCACAGAAAGAGAAATGGTCATAGAGGTGTGTTTAAGATTTGGGTAAAAACATTGTTGTCACTGAAGAAAATTAGTATATGCTGTATGAGCCTAAGACAAACAGATATGGCTTTCTCTTGACCTTCATATGAGGCAGAAATAAATTATTTTTGCCTCTATGTTTAGTTTCAGAAATATTTTTTTCCTCCGTGAAGTCATTCATGGTGGATGCATAACCACAGTAATTACTGATCATTTAGTTTCTTGTTCACTTTATATTTCAATTTCTTATTGATTTACGCAAATTGTGTTAAGCAAAAAATATGTTTTTCCACACAGTTGTTTGATGTGGAAGAGTAATATATTTACAATAGTGTAAAACAATGTTGAAATTTCAATTTAAATGTAACATATTTCTAAAAACAAAAATAATAATAAATGTACTGGATAAATAAAGCTGTCAATTTCCTTTGTGTGTACAACAATGTTGACTTTTCCCAATACATTTTGTACAGTGTTGAAATACGTAACAACAGTAAATGCTCAGTATAATGCACATGTTTGTTGACCTGGAAAACATTAGCCAATCAGATTTGAAGAACCAGTTCATTGTTTTTGTGAACTTACAGGCTTATGGTGCTTATGGCAATATGGTGCTTGTATATCAGCTCCATTCCTCTATCATTAAATATGATTTTAAGCATTACTTATGGGTAAGGTTAGGTGAATCATTTGACTGAAAAGTTGCAATGCTAATGAATAACCTAATTTGTGAAACTAATTTGTATACTTTGATTCTCAAAATTATTCTTCGTACTGCCGCTGTTGTCACTGGAAAAAATTTACCCTGCAAGTGCCAATCCAGATGCCAGAAAAGTGGAAGTGTGAAAAAGGCTAATCAGACATAAGGTGGGGTATATGTAATAAAGCGGACTGACAAGGAGGTAAGTAGTAACAATGTTTTTTTACAGGATGAGTTGGAATTTCAAGTAAAGGTGAGTAACAGAAATGCAGATAATCGCTTTAGAGAAATAAGTGGAGAACTTAATGAGTCTTTCTTGTTTGCAGGATGTAGATGATCAGGAGGAGAACAGACGAGATGACCACAACCAAACAATCAGACGATGACATGGAGAGGAGACAGGGGACTTGGAGATACACGCAGGTTCAAGGAGCACACTAAGAGAGATCAGGTAAGACAATGGGTAAGTATAGCAAGGCCATAGTATAGAGTACACTTTCGTTGCTACGAGCTTGGACACTGACTGAAGGAGCATGTTTGGTTGGTTGTGATTAGTGATAGCAGGTGGCAGTGACAGGTGCAACTGATTAATACTCGGGTGATTGTGATCTTTGTGAGGAGGTGAGGGTGGAGCCTAGTGTGGATGTAACAGTATAAGGCAGTGTTGTAAATGTTTAAAATAATGTCTTTCAACTGCACTGAAACATTTAATTAACAGAATTAATTAAATTAGAAAAACAAAATTTTATTTCGATAATCCGGCCCTCAAATGAAACTAATTATGTAGTCCTGGCCTAAACCAATCCGTTGTCGACTTCTGCCTTTCCAAAGACCTGGAAGGATGGCGCTTGGAATGCGAAATAAGCACCGCCCCTAGCGCACTAGCAGGGAGCTCAATGCAGAGTTGATAAACTATGGATTATTAACAAATAAAATAAGAATTATGAATTATTCTACCCATGTGTTAAGGTGTTTTGTGCAAAAAGACCATTTTTAACCATTTAGCCCCTTAAATATAGGACTGTGACTGTTTTAAATGTAGGTATGCCTAAACTAGCAGATTGGAAACACCTAGAGAAAATATATTTCCTTCCTTCAAATGCATTTTAATAACTTTAAAAATAAAAATGATGCTGAGAAAATAATTTGTTACTCTGTTAGCTGGCACCTAATAAAATCAGAAGAAACTTTCTGCAGGGAAGTGAACCAGAAACAGATTTTACATAAAAGACTTCAAAATGTATTTATTTTTTTTTATCTGTTTTTATTATAAAATTAAGAAAAAACAATGAAATAAAAAAACAAACATTTGAATTCCACAAAAATTATTATTCCACCTATGTATTAAAATTTAGGTCATTTACTGTCAAATGAGACCATTTTGATTAATTTACTACAATGTATTAGATAATAGCACTATTTTAAATTCAGGCCAAAATCTGTAAAAAACAAAATAAAAATAATATAAATCTTAAAATATACCAGCTTAAAAAATTAATTCAAATAAATGCTTTTAAGTCATTTGAGCTTCAACCTGGTTTAATAGCATTTATATAAATATATATATATATATATATATATATACACAGATACATATTTGTGTCTTTGGTCAAATTAAGCTGTAAAATAAATAGTTTATGTCTTTAAATGCAATGGATTTAAAAGATATCAACAAAAAAAATAACATGCAGATCCATCTGCCGCAGGTTTATTCACACACACACAGAGTAGAATAACAGGAAGAGTCAACAACAGCAAACAGGTACATTAGAGGCAACGGCAATAGAATAATCCAAAGCACATGGCAAAGGTCAGAGAACAGGGAAAACAGAATCCAAGTGTGAAGTGCAATATGGAGTACCTCAAGGCTCAGTACTAGGGCCATTACTTGTTACTCTTGAGAGATATTATCAGGAGACATGGTGTTAGCTTTCACTGTTATGCTGATGATACTCATCTCTATATTTCTTTCTCAGCCAGGTGAAGCACACCAAATTAACAGTAACAGAATGCATCACTGATATAAAAAAAAATTAATAACACGTAACTTCTTACTGTTAAATTCTGAAAACACAGAGGTGTTAATTATTGGACCTAAAAACCCCACATGTAATAATCTAGAACACTGTCTAATATATGATGGCTGTCAATGCTTCTTCATCAGTTATGTTTACATAGCCATGTTTCTAGCATCTGTAAAACTGTGATTTTTCGATCTCAAGACCATATCTAATTTGCGACCTATGCTCTCAACCTCAAATGCAGAAGTTTCATGCGTTTCTGACCTCAAAGCTAGACTATTGTAATGCTTTATTGGGTGGTTGTTCTGCAGGCTTGATAAATAGACCACAGCTGGTTCAAAATGCAGCAGCTAGAGTCTTTACTAGAACCAGGAAGTATCAGCATATAAGCCCGGTTCTGTCAACACTGCACTGGCTTACTATCAAACATTTTATAGATTTTAAAATCTTGTAAATTACTTATAAAGGCCAGAATGGCTAAGCTCCTCAGTATTCAAGCGAGCTCCTATCACATTATATTACTCCACGTCCACTGCGTTCCAAAAACTCTGACCATCTGATACTACCTAGAATATCAAAATCTACTGCGGGTGGCAGATCTTTTTCCTATTTACCACCCAAACTCTGAAACAATTTACCTAATACTTGTCACGAGTGCCCTCTTGCTCCAACAGAGGTCATTCACATTCACTACAGCTCTATTAGACTCTCTCTCTCCCAAATTCCACTTCCAATCAGCCACTGCATCTCTACACCTGTTAGCACTCTGTTTTATCCACTTTGTCATTAGGACTCTGCTTAAGTACTACAGTCTCAGGTTTAGGTGTGCCTGGGTCTTGATGGGGAGGAGTGGGATGGTGATCGAATCATACCCTCCCGAGGGTCCAGAACCACCATGGCCACGCAAGGGTGCAGATCTGCCATGGTCGTCTAGTGGCCTCCATGGCCACTCCAGAACTCCACTCCACAACTCTATTGGACTCTCTCTCTCACAAACTCCACTTCCCATCAGCCACTGCACCTATACACCTGTTAGCACCAAGGGCGAATCTAGAAAATTATTAATAGGGTGGCAAGGGGGTGGCATTATGAGGGATGGCAACACTGAAGCAAGCATCCTAGTATGGTTTTTGTAGATTTAGGGAACGCTATTCTTATTCAGTGAATACACTAGGGTGCGCATTTTTACATTGTCCTATTAAAAAAGAAATGAAGGCTGATATCTGGATTAGAAAGTCAAACCTGTAGCGAGTTTAGGTCTATGCCAAGTTTAATTTGCAAAGCATGACAAACAATGCAGACTGCACATGGATACAAAGTCTCAGTGGATCAAGTTTCTTTAAGTCAAAAACAAATAAACAATTTACAAAAAACACATTTAAATCACCAACATATATCTTCAAAATGAATAAAATAAATCACAGTATTTAGTGCAACAAGAGCAACAAAATGACCTTTTAAAGTATTCAAATATCTCGGATGAGACATGAAAACAAATTCAATAATTTTAGTGCAAGTAAAGCAAGTCACTTTAAGTCCAAGTCTCTCTTCTTACTGGAAGAAGTCTTTGGGTTTGAGTCCTTCATGTGATAGTCCCATAAGCCAAAAAATGGATGACCCGAGGGCAAGAGCATAAATTTCATTTAACAGTATGGAGGAACAAAAAACATAATAAATTATAAGTAAATAACTTTTGAACGGGACACAAATTGTACAGTCAAATTGTACTGATAAAGATGTATCAACACTGTGGAAAACTTTGCTTCTATAATTATTGTAGCATGGATACTGCTTCATGGTTATTTTCAAAGTTTATATCTGGTTTAATGAAAAGGCAGATTTTTTCTTCAAAGCGATTGCAATGTTTGTTATGTTGTTTACAGTCTCTCTCTCTCTCTCTCTGCCTCGGCGATCTCGAAGCATAGATGAACTGATAACTTCAGTCCCTGAGAAAAGAAATAAAAGCTCGCCCACACTGAAAGCTGAATGGCTTATTTTGCATAGTAAACCAATCAGGATGCTCTCTGTCTAGCACACGCTATGAACAGGCACAAATACATGCTCAGTTCACATGCAAGCATGGTCGATCTTTTTTGCGCATTATAAGATGTAGACATTAATGTCTCGCGTGCACGCGTGTGCCGGCTTGGTGTACATTCCGGAATATTTTGTACAATTTGCGGGCATCAAGGAGCCACTATCAATATACGGGGCACTAGAGCTGGGGTGGCAGATGGGGCAATTGCCACCCCGTGCCACCCCGGTAGATCCGCCCCTGGTTAGCACTCAGTATCATCACCAGCTGCTGCATATTATCTCATCCACTCTGTCATTAGGACTCTGCTTAAATACTACAGTCTTACATCAGTGCTGTGTAAAGTATTGACCTGCATAGGCAATTTCTAAGCGTTCCTGGTTCATGTTTGTTTCTGTTGTTTTTGACCTTGTTCTGTTATCTGACTTTGTGATTGTTTGCCGCCTGACTCGACCCTTTGTATTTTGACCCCAATTTTGCTCTTCTTACTTTGAACCTTTCTGCCTGTGATTTTTGACCCTGTTTGTTGACTTCTAAAAAAAAGGTCTTCCGAATGGATCCGAACGCCCACATCTCTTATTTTACAATATTGTTCAGGAGGCAGGCACACTCTGTCAGTTTAAATCTAGATCAAAGTCTCATCTCTTTACGCTGCTTTACACTTAACACACTAATACAAATGTTTTAATCAACTATTAAAGGATTGTTATGCTGCATAAATTAGATCAGCCGGAACCAGGAACACTCCCCTTGTACTCATTACATTGTAAAAAAGAATGACATTTAATATTAGTCTGTATCTTTCTTTTCTTTCTCAGTCTGTATCTGCACAAAGAGATGATCTTCATCAGAAACCAAAACACCTAGATGAGCCCTGTGGACAGATCACCAGAACCACACACGCACACACACACTTTAAGTCCTTTGTACAATTTCACATGTGCTTAATGTTAAACTTTAAATTAGGTGTTGGGTGTCCTAATCCTGGTTTCTCCCATTTTTCTCTATTCTCTCATAGATAGGGTTTTGTTTTTTTTAGTTCCTTAGTTCCTTAGTTGGGGGCATCTAATTTCCAGTGATTATCATAGTTTTGTTTACAGAGACCCTCTCTGCATTTTATAAATAAACAGTTTAATCTCATCATTATACATTACTATCACTTTATTTTCCTATTTGATAATTTTTGGTGCTTTGCTACAATCTGTATTGGTAAAAGTGCTATATAAATAAAAGTGATTGATTGATTGATTGATTTATTGATACAAAAATCTCAATTTTAAAATTTGGGTCACTGTGAGTCATTTTGCTGGATCAGGTCACATATACTGTATATAGTAGTTCTCAGTTGAAAGTGGTAGTTTACTATTAACTAAGTTTCTGTTCCTGGGTAGTTATGCATTAATTACTTGACTTAAGAATCCTTAAGTGTTACCTTTTAAAGTGTATCATTTTTATATACATACTCCATTGGAAGGTATGAAAAACTTAGCTGTATAATGTAGTTGTGTGTACAAAATTAAAGTTGTATATAAAAAGTAATACTGTATATGAGGTATGTGTTTGATGTTTTACATTTGCACCCCTCTGTTGAATTAATTTTCTGCAGTGGTCAATAATGTATTTATTGCAGGATAACTACATTTATTGTCTTCCCTAGTTTAGACCAATATTTAAATATTATCACACTTAAACGTAGCCCTACAGAGCTGCTGTTTCTGTTTACATAACTCACCTTCAACGTTCAGTGTCTTAACCACTCATGTAGATATAAAAGTTATTGCTGATGGCACTGATGATAAATCAGAGATATCTGCACAATAGCTAAGTACTCTTATATGTGTGGCAGAATTTAATTAACTATTCCTGTCACTGGTGTTGTTTGGCCATAGCCTGAGTGACACTGCAATTATGGTGCTGATATCCTTTCTTCACCCAGCAGGAAATTGAATATGAGGGCTGATTAAAAGTATTCTTATACCCAAACTATACAGCCCACAATCATATATAACCATGCATCAATCATCATAGGTAAAATTTTGGAAGATATAAAAAAAAAGTTTGGTTTAATCAAAAGTGAAAAGAGTAAAAAAATGTAATTAATTTTTCAATGCATAAAGAAATTCAAAGTTCATTCAAATATAACAGTATTATCTCTCTTGCAGAGCAAAAACAATAAAAAACAATATATTTTGAAGAAAGTTGGTAACCAAGCAGTTTTGTTGAGTATTATTATTATTATTATTATTATTATTTTTTGTTCTACCTAGGAAATAAAGTCATACAGATTTGGAACATAATAAGGTTGATTAAACAATGACAAAACAAAGACGTGAGTCATGCAGATCCATATGCAAGCTTTATTCAAAATTATGGTCATAAAATGGGCAAGGGTCAGATATTCCTAGAATTCCTAGAATATTCCTAGTTCAGACGAGGGTCTTCGTCCAGGCAGGGTGCAAACAGAGTCGTAACAGGGAGACAAAAGGGTATCCAAAAATCACAGTCAAAAATCTAAACAAGGAAAACAGTATATGAATGCATATTGCACAAAGTTTTATTAACAATCACATACACATAACTAGTCTAAACAAACACACACCCAAACAAATCACACATACGTGATACTTGGGAACAGTGTTGGGAGTAACGAATTACAAAAGTAATATATTACAGTAATAAATTACTTTTTGCTGTAACGCAGTAGTGTAAGGCATTACTAATCAAGTTTCAGTAATATTTTACTCTGTAGATTTTCAGTAATGCTTGCATTACAACATACTTTTAACCGAAATTTTAATTGTTAAAAAAACAGCTAGACACCACATTAATGGATAAAAAATGCCACAAGTCAGTTCTATTTTCTGTTCGTGGTCAGTTATTATCCATGTGTTTGTAAATGAATACTAAAGGACAGCTTCTAATATGTACAGTATGTGTAGAGCGATTTATTTAATTGATCTCGCTCTCGCTGACATAACCTTGTATGTGTGACGCGGTCAAGTAAAGGCATGAGGCAGGTTTTAAAGAAGTGTCGCAAGGCTACTGGCCCAAAGGTGGAAATTATTTCAGCCTCTGTGTCCAAAGCTAATAGCTCCGCCCGGCTCGCTGTGAGTCCCAGCTCATGCTGGACAGTGGCCCTTCATACTGTTTCAGCTATTGAAATAGTTCAGTTTTTTTGTATAATGGCAAAATAATAATATTTAGTTTCGTTTTTTTTATTAAGTTAATTTAGAAAAACGCTTGGAGCATTTTTGTTCATTAAATATAAGTTTTCGTTTTTTTAAAGTAACATTCGGGGTTTTTTTTTGTTTTTTTTTATCAATTTAACCAGTGGCGGTTCTACACTAAATTGCTCCCCGGGCGAGACTCGCTCCTGGCGCCCCCCAAAATCAACCCCAATTTTTTGTTGCAAAATTATGCAATGTTGCAGAGCATAATTTTGTGGTTAAATTTAATTAGATCTCATGTTGTATACACTGCTGAAAAACAATAGAACCCAGGTAAACATAGCAAGCATCATAAGCAAGAAGGCTAACAAACCTAAGAGTAAAGGTTATTAACATAATGACATGAATAACTTAATCATACAGAGAGAACATTTGTAACAGACTTTATTTTTCATTTTAATTTGT
>JAUCNO010000385.1:868801-884617 GCA_032353835.1 Enteromius viviparus
TGTATTAAAATAAGTCAGACTATCTGCCATAAGCCTGGCTTATTTAGTAAACTTGTTTTATGGAACAGGCCCCAGGTGTCTTGCAGAGTTTAGCTCCAACCCTAATCAAACACACCTGAAGCAGCTAATCAGGCTCTTGCTATGTTGGAAACGTCTATGCAGGTGTGTTGAGGGAAGTTGGAGCTAAACTTTGCAGGACACCGGACCTCCAGGACAGAGTTTGGACAGCCCTGATGTAAATAGAATTACAATAGTACTGACACTTCTAAGTAATACTTTAAATTTGTTATAGCAAACAGTTTACAATGAGGTGGTTGTTTTGCAACAAGAGGGAGACTGTTCTGTTCATAGTGACAGGTACAAGAAATCTAGTGAAATAAGAAAACACACAATGTGAGAGATATAATGAAAAATGAAGGCGCAGTTCAATAGAGAACATTTAATCATTTTGTATGATTTTACCTTTTTTTTTTTGTGATGAATAGAAAAGGGTCCATGGTTTCAGAATTTGTTGTGGGTGTATGGGAAGGCCATGGATAAGTGTGAGCTTATAAGACCTGTTCTACATGGTGGTTGTTCAGTCATGATATTTTAATTAGCTGACAAAATATTAAATGTACGTTACTTCATATGTAAGTCACCAGTGTAGGTTGCACAGGGTCATTTATGGCATATAGGAGTTGTGTAGACTAATTATAATTGGGAAAATTGTTATAGAATTGCAGAACTTAAACTATGAAACTGAAACTGCCTTATTATCTCCCCCCTCAATATAAGAACGTTATGCAGATAGCCTACATATATATTTTAGTACAATATTAATATAGTATAGAGTTCAGGTGCAAAACCCTGAAAACAAAGGGATTTTGTTCAGACCTATGCTTGGA
Source organism: Enteromius viviparus (assembly GCA_032353835.1). Taxonomy (NCBI): domain Eukaryota; kingdom Metazoa; phylum Chordata; class Actinopteri; order Cypriniformes; family Cyprinidae; genus Enteromius; species Enteromius viviparus. The sequence continues at coordinate 869,689 of JAUCNO010000385.1, forward strand.
AAAATTTTTACTGCTTTAAATGAATGGTATATCAACGTGTAAAGAAAACAGAAGCACTGAATTCAGTGTAAATATGAAATATAGTAAAAAATAATGTAGCTATTTTCTTCACAAGCAATTATTAACTACCAAACTACAGTAAAACTACAGTCAATGTATTCACCTTAATCTAACTGTTTTAGATAAAATGATTATTAAAAATGTTAAAATTAAAAATGAATGCCATTCTGCAAGTGATTTCTTTATTTGCCTAATAGACATTTTTCCTGAACACCTGATGTCACACCTGACTCAAAAGGATGCTTTGCATTTTCAGGCTCCTGTGTTTATAGTTAAATTAGCATATACAGTATTCTGAGCTGATACCTTAAAACCTATTAAAATTTATATTTTTAAAAGCACATTTTTTTAAAAGCATAGTGCCGTCACGTACAATCCTGCAATGATCATCATTTGTCAGTGCCTTACTCCTCAAAGTTTAATGAGTGTGTAAATGACATGAATCTGCAGACATTAGCTACATTAAAAAAAAGACTGGCACTATTTGATTGGGTTCCTATGGAGAGCGGAACCAAAAAGCATCCAATTGAAAGTTAAAATTTGTAATGCCACCGCTCATCATTTATTCAGGAGAAAGGTCTATTACACAATTGTTTGCTATGTATTTTGATATGTACTACACACATTGTAACATGTTGGCCAGTGCAACACTAAGTTTTCTGAAATATCATGTATCTTCTCCATCATTTTGAGCAATCAGGGGCCCTTGTCCTTTAAAGCTGCCTTGTTGAATGTGGTCCTTAATAATCACACAAAACAGAATGAAAGATTAAAACAACAACAAAAACAACAACGACAAAACAACAACAATATTTGACAGAAATAGTTAAATTGAATATGCAATGATTGTATAATTTGTTTTAGGTGTTTGTATGCTCAGTACATGCAATGCCATTTTGTCAAAAAGCCAAAAGTCTCAGATAATGAGTGAAAGTCAGAGGTGGACAAATTACACAACTCCATTACAAGTGAAAGTTGCGCAGATAGATTTTTAGTTAAGTAAAAGCACAGAAATATTTGCTTCTAAAAGTACTTATGTATGCTTATATAATAAACAGACTAGCAGGACTTTTTAGGAATAAAGAGCATATAACACCCAAACCCAGTCCCACAAAAGCAGGTTGGTGGTGATCTCACACAGCTCTGGCATCTATGTGTAGCTATTTATCCAAAGAGAGGAAGAGTGCAGAATCTTAAACATCATATGGTTTGTTTGACATTTGTTTTGGTATGGTTACATACTTCTTTTTTAATCTGAGATTTAGCATGTGTTGTCTACTTCTGACTGTACCACATATTCCATTTTCTTTGTGCAGTATCCAGCCATCTCTTACTGCATCACTTTTGCTTCAAATCACACAACAGAAATACAAATAAGCACACTTCTGTTGTGTTTAATTGATTGCTGCTGTGAGACATACTGTATGTTCAGGGTTCACCTTCAACTTAGCCAGTGGCATGAGCAAAATGTGCTGATGAATCACTGTGTGCTCTATCACAGGGATGCTTCACTCCTCAGGATTTGATTGGATATGGCCCCATGACTAAATTGGGTTTTGAAACCAGGGCAGGAGTTCTCAGGAGCATGCTCAGGAGACATCGTGCACAAAACACCATGTCTGCCATATGCAATGAGCTGTCATCCCTTGGTTGAATTTGCTGAAGTATCATGGGAGAATTCAAAATAAATGTACCATATCTTGCAAACGATGGAACTTTTGCATAGGACATAATTGGGAACATACAATATAAGTACATACTTGATTAATGCTGTTTAAATATTTGACTGATCTATGCCCTTTGCATCATGTAGTGGGCATAAACACATTAACAATAGTATGCTTTGATAGAGTGAACCCATAGTGCTGGTTCAGCTGATGGAGGTGCGTAATCCAACACACACACACACACACACACACACACACACACCAAGGAGAGCTGATATGTGCATTCCCATACTGTGAACACTAGGAGGCAATATTTCTTAGAAAGTTGTCTTGATTCGATGCTCCTGATGCTTTCTCTCTCTTGGTTTGAATGTGGAATCATTTTAGTGATGCAAGGCTTTCTATACCTGAATTGGACGTATCCGAGTGATTCTCTATTAATTTAATGGTTATTCAAAGTTGTGGTCAGTTATGTCTCAGGTTCAGTCTCTGTAGTTGGTGTGCTTCAATTCTGTTTTAAATGCAGACTTTGTGTATTTTTCATTGGGGTGAATTTATATCTGAAGTTTACTACATTTCTTCACTATGTTTAGCTGGAAGAATTTTTAAACATTTTTATAATACTAGTGTCCACTGGATTTAGGTTTTGGCATGAACTTTGTGCTAATGTAGCACTATAGCGTTTGCCTTGTAACAATGCAATGTTTGTTGCAAAGGCACTTACTATCAGAGACATGCACATTTATTTTGAGGGGCAGTTGCTGAAATCACTGGAGGTGGGGCAGTTATTGCTTGGCAAATGGTGTGCTGTGATTGTCATTATGTACAGATTCGCAGATCATTAATGAGTTTAGGTGCATTGGTGCATTGTCAGGGTCTGTTGAGTAAACATGCCCTGAACACTTGCTGACCATCAACAGTAGTTCAGTTTTTAGGCAAATGTTTTATAGTTCTAGAATTGCATGGATCTCATTTTCTCTCAAAGCTGAGGTAGTACAAAACAGGATGTATTGTGACAACTATCGTGTACCATTCTGTCTCAAGAGCTGCTTTCGTGTCAGAGATTAATGAAAACAAAATGCTTTGTGTCATTCGTTCAGACGTTTGAAATAGAGGTGCTTGTATCTAATATATATGATAATCCTGTCGTAAATCTTCTCACCCTTGCCTTAATCTCAATAAACATTTAACCATTTCAACAATTTATGTTCATTTATTTTAGAGATCCCATCTCCTAATTTTGTTACCACATAGTATTTGTATTTTTTTAAGTACCTTTAAGAAGAAGAGCATCCAAGTGCCACTGTTGTTAAAAGGCATTGTACTAAGTCCATGCTGATGCAAGGAGATGGTTGGAAGTGAATTCCTAGCCCCACATTAAATTTGGAAAAGGATGAAAGAGCGCATTCCCAGACTGAATATTTAATGCTGCTATTTTGCACGAGGCAAGAGGCTTTTTGTGTCAGAGCCACGTGATCTACCCACTGCAGTGTCAGAAACCAGTGTGTACCCCCATATAAGTACACGACCCCCCCCCCCCCAAGCCCTCCGTCTCTGCTTGCCCCCACGATGAATACCATCTGAAACCCAGTGCTGAAGGGTTAGCACTTTAGTAAAGCACAGTGCATTACATAAATGCAGCATTGTGGCATTCTGTGATAGTTAGTTCTCTAAAGGGAAGTTGTTGTGTTGATGCGTTAATTGAAATTTCTTATCTCAGTTGATGCAAAACAGCATTTTACAGTATCCCTTACAATATAGTTGTATTAGTCAACAACGTTTTATTGGATGTGTGTGCATATATAGATTGTTAATAACTTAAAACACGCAGATGGAGTTTTTTACAACCTTTTCTGCAACAGTTAATCGTTAAAAAAATGACATTTAAAAAAAGAATTGCAGAGTGGACGGTTAATGGATTGTGTAAGCCAGACCTTTGCACTAAATACACTGAACAATAAAGTAACAAACAGAAGGTGATCTGTATCATGAGGGTGTATCTTAATCAGAGTAGTAAACAGATGGGCAGACAATTAAGAAATGAACCGGATAGTTGATGCAGAATTTGAAATGAGATCATTCTGTAAGTGTATGCGCCACACTGACACATAAATAATGAGCCAGAGGTGATAGGCCCATCTCTCTCCATTAATATATGTATATTTCTTACTCCTTTACTTGCTCGTTCCCGTTTACCCCTGCGAGTTCCTCATCCAAACCTCAATCACGTATGACTGCGTAGAGAGAGAGAGAGAGAGAGAGAGAGAGAGAGAAAGAGAGGGGATATCACACCCCATTCACTGGCTCAGTGTCAGTGTGAAAGAGGCAGCACTAGTCTCGATTGTACAACATTACCTTAAACGCGTTCGCCAGGATTTGCTGTGTTCTCGCTGTGCTAGACACCTGACATTTCATTTTTATTTTTATTTTTTAGAAAATAAGAAACTTCGACGTGAAGAGCTATGCCATGAACTCTACTAGAAGCACTATGAAGAGCTTTAAAATAAATTGGAGAGCCCAGATGTTCCGTGAAGTTGTGTTCGCGTCTCTCATATACGCCTATAGAGCCTGAGAACGCGCGTTCTTGTGTCATGGGCTCCGTTTATTATGTGGATTCATGCAAAGTTATCTGGAATGAACTAGACATGTGGATCATGTAGCAGTCCCTTGAAAGAGGAATTACGCGTCTGCTGTCTTCGGCACCTGGAATACCTGCGTGACAGGTCACCCATGTTCACATAGGACGTTTTTTTAATTGCTGTTTTTCATTTCATTATTATTGTTGCTTCTTTTTTTTTGCTTCTAAGATGGAGAACGGAGAATATGCTTTATGTAATCGCGTGTGAATCTGGGTAGACCGTCTGAGAACGGGATGAGATTTCAGTCCTAATTTACAGGCTCCTCTGGATTTTTTCGCAGAGAATTGGAAAGAAATCTGGCTAATTTTGCGCAGACAATCCAGTTTTGTTTATTTATTTATTTCCAGTCATTGCGTTAGCAGCTGCAACCGTCGAAAAGCTTTGTTTAACTGAGTACTCGAGATGGCCGCGATCGCCAGTTCTCTGATCCGACAAAAACGCCAGGCGCGGGAATCCAACAGCGATCGGGTATCTGCCTCCAAACGCCGCCCCAGTCCCAGCAAAGACCCCCGCTCTCTCTGCGAGCGACATTTCCTGGGGGTCTTCAGTAAAGTCCGCTTCTGCAGCGGCAAGAAAAGACCTGTTCGCCGGCGACCAGGTCAGTGCTGGATGCTTTTTAAGACATCAGCCCCCACCCGAAGCCTCTGCTGCAGTCTACAGCTCCGCTGGAGGAACATATATCCTCCACTGTATTATTGATTTATTTGTTTGATTATTTATTTATTTATCCCCCCCAAAAAAATTCCACCTGTTTCATAGCTCACGTACTGTCTATTGCTATTCACCAACCGATTTGCCATCCTAACAGTCGTTTTATGTTGATATATCTGATATGTTTTATTAATGTTATTATTACTGTTATCAATGAATTCAGAGGCTGGCATTTTGACATTTTGATGAGAGGCTGTGTGATGAAGAAGAAGGAGAAAAAAAACTTTTTTAATATTTAGTAATAGCCAGAATCCAGTGGCACTGCAGTGCACCAGGGCATTCACAGATGAAATGTTTAATGGTAAATGTTTGCCTGAAAGAAGATCCAGTTTAAACGGCATGCTGTTGTGCAATGTGACAGAACGAACTCGAACCAGCAACAAACAAGTGACCAGCTGGTCATACCAGCTTAAGCTGTTCAGGCTGGTGTTTACAGCAATTAATACTCATCTTAGACCAGCTTGAAACCACAGCTACCAGCTTAAACTGGATTTTTCAATAGGGACTGCTTTACTGCAGTACAGGGAGGGATTGGACACTTGTTTTATTGAAGGACGTGGTCTCACTGCCCAATGAACCACGCTATTGTCCTTTTTCGGCTCACATAAAATGGCATAAAGCATGTAAAAAAAAAAAAAAGAAAACACAAAGCTGTCCTCTCTTCCTTCTCATGATGTAGAACAAGCACATCCCCTCTTCCCAACATATGATCAGTTATTTGACGGCTGTTGCTGTAGGATTTGTCTGTAAAAATGTTGTTTTTCCTTCTCCCCCGTAAGATGCACCCTCGAAACCTCCACAGGTGTCCCGTAAGGGCGTCAGGCTAGGTCAGTAGCTCAGCCTCCATCCTTGTGCTGTGTCTTCCAGTTACCCACCCCATTTCGTGCTCATGGGGGACTAGCTCCTGTCTAACGGCAGTCGCCAATGTCTGCCTTGTCCTTGTAGTATGCTTCTGACTATTCTCTCTCTGTCTTTGTGTTATTTTTATGTACAGTATGTCTTCTCCTCTCTGTCTCTTCCACCTTTTTTCTTTTCTACCTCCTCTACTCCCCTTTGATCCCCTTTTTTGGTCTCTACTTATTATGTTTCTTTCCCCATTATTATGTGTGCTCTGCCCTCTCTGTGTGTTTCCGTGCAGTGAGGCTCATGTATGCTCTGTGCTGCTGATGTGTCATGTTTCTTCTGTCAGTTGTGGTGACTTAATTAGTTGAGGATACCATTCACCATTTCATGATCATGACATCATTTATCAGCACATCCGATTGTAACTTTTTTTGTTCATGAAATGGGGCAATATTGAACAGGTATGGTTCAACTAAATTATATTTGCAAAGGAAAAGTATGCAAATTGTTGCAAATATGAAATGCATTACCTCATGAATACATCCAGGTGAACACATGCTCAAATCCACATGTGAGTGCATACATTCCTATATGAGTAGATGCATGTACATTAATCTCACAAACTCACAATAATTTGAAGAACAGGTCCGAGTCATATTTCACCGCAAAAATCAAGTGAAAAACAGGATTTCTTTTTTTACAGAAATGCATTTAATTTAATACATTTTAATACATTTACTGTTTTTTTTTTTTGTTTGTTTGTTTTTTTTTTTACATTTTTTTATAATAATATATTTTTTTTCTTATTTTGTCCACTGTAAAAAGAAAATGCTTAAAAAAAAAAAAAACGGTAAAAAAAAATTCCTGTAAAATTTACAGGGAAAAAACGTAAACTGACATTCCTAGAATTCCCTGCATTGCATTTCAAATTTTGTTTGCACTTGATGTTTTTTCTTTAAAATATTCTTCTTAGTTTTATTCTTATCAGTAATGTTTATTAGGGTTGTATGTTATATGTAATGTCGTTAAATGAATGTTTCTTGCATATTTCAGTTTAATGAACCTCACCATGATGGTGTTTAGTGCTTGGGTGAATGACACTGAGCACCTTCTATATATATTCATATGTAAAAGCTGCTTGTGATGGGCTTGGGTTATCATGCGACTTTCTCCTCGCCACCTGCATTTGGTGCTTATCAGTGTATTTCAAAGGTACAAAACAGATTTCACTACTTTAATAGGTTGGTATATTAACATTACATTAATTCATGAAATTACAGTATTTTACACTAAAATTAACATAAAACCATAGAACCTTGTTGTTAAATTTTGTTACAGTCGAATTATGTTTTTTACCGTAAATAATTTGGATTTTCTTTACAGTGTAATGTAAAAAGCATCCTCATTACTGTAATTTACTATATCATACTATATGATGTACTATAATCAATTATTATATTATAATGATGAATAGCATTAATATTTGTTGTACAAAAAAACAACAGCAACCTTAATAGTCCTTCAACAGTCTCAATTTATTATGCTTTATTTATTTATTGTTTGTTTGTTAGTCTTTGTTTTTGCTTCAGGTAAAGTATGACCTGGACATGTTTTCAAGAGATTCAGCACACACTGACCTACATACATGTACTGTATTAAACCCAAAACTTTCTCCCCAGGTTAGAGTCATTTCCTACGGGGTCCCCTTTGCCAGTTTTTATTTATAGAGGTGTGGCTTCTGCATGTGATTTAGTAATGTTCTTCCTAATGGATTTAGACAGACTCGTTTGTATGATTGATGGCCCTTCCAGCCTGTCAGAAATATTGGGGCTGCAATGGATAGATGGGGCCGTAGATGAATAGCTGATCATGACCATCATGGACATTCACAACTCTTCTTAGCCCTGTTATTGAAAGCTGTGGGACTTTGCTGCATGCCAGGTCATCCATGTGGACTCTTCACTCCTCACCTCTCAGGCCTGTCTGTAAACATTTATTGTACCTGCTTGTACAGGTCACCACTCTACCAGAAAACACCTGTTATGGCTACAGCTGGTCTTCTAAGCTCCAGGTGTCCATAGTGAAATTGATTAATGAGGTCGCAGAGAGCAAATATGCAGAGCTTTATCAACACAGCCATTCACAAGTACATTCACTGCCATCACTGGAAGTCGTCAAGAACTTACTTAAAATAAATTATTTCTTCTTAACAACCTTTTTTGTTCACATTCTGAAATAAAATTGTTGGGGTGAATTCTGATAAAAATGTGGGTTGGGGTGGGGCTGTGTGTTTATTTTCCAGAGCCGCAGCTGAAAGGCATTGTGACACGACTGTTCAGCCAGCAGGGTTTTTACCTGCAGATGCAGCCAGATGGAACCATCGATGGCATCAAGGATGAGAACAGCGACTACAGTGAGTGATTGGAACTGCACCAAATGTGCATGCAAAGCAAAGTTTATTGTACCACAAAAATGCATATAGGGTAAAAGGGTCTGGCTGTCGCACTTTGTCACCGAACAATCTTCAGAGTTGGATTATTTATTAAAATCTGTTTCTGTACAAGCCTTAAAAGGATAGTTCACCAAAATATTACACATTTTGGAATTAATTACTGCAAAAGTCTTACAGGTTTGGAATGACATGAGGATGAGAAATTAATAATAGAATTTCATTTTTTAAATGTTTACTCGTTAAATAATTGAAAATTTCTTTGTGAAGGCACGAAGACCACTGTGGCTTCGACCTTGTCCCTTACACACAGAGATCTCTCTAGTTCAGGGATCATCAAACTTGATCTTGGAGGGCCGGTGTCCTGAAGAGTTTAGCTCCAACTTTCCTCAACACACTTGCCTGAAAGTTTCACCTACTGTAGTAAAACCTAGATGAGCTGCTTCAGGTGTTATTATGGTTAGAGCTTAACTCTTCAATCTTTTAGGCACTCTTTCACAGATGGGAGAGCCTCTGCCCATCTTTACTTCTGAGAGATTCTGCCTCTCTGAGACCTCCCATTTATAGCTAATGATATTACAAACCTGATGTAGTTAACTTAATTAGTTGCTAGATGTTCTCCCAACAGAATCTTTTCAAAATTGCATTGTAGTAGTTCTGAGTTCAGATAGGACCTACCACAGAGACCCAGAGAGTAAGTCCATGTGATGTATTCTTTACATGTTAACTTCCCTTTATTTGGATTTTTTGTTTTTCAATTTTTTTAAAAGAACAGGAAAGGTCAGAAGTCAAGCTGAAGCAACCTATTCCCATTGCAAGCGCTGTATTTTTGGCCCCCACGTGTTATAAAAGAATATATGGCTCTACAAAGCACCCTTAACTAAATATATTTAGCTTAAAAACAGGTGACCACCCAAGTAAGATTTAAACCAAGGTAATTTAAATTAAAACCATGTAGCAAATAAGAAATTGTCAAAATTACAGCTTGATGGAATATTAACATATAAATAAGCTCTACAAGAGCAAATTTCAAGGTGCAGTTGATGATTCATGTTTTGTGGAGGCACCATAGATCACATATGATTACGAACTGTCTGCTTCAGCAGTCAATAAGATTAGAATCTGATGATGTGGTACAGTCCATTCCTGTTCTCCTCAGTCAAAATGATTTAGATTGGTTGTCATCAGATGACAGCATTTAAGAAACTATTTTGTGAAACGGATGTACACAAAATTAGCAGTAAATAAACGTGCATATTTTCAAACCCCTCTAGGTTATTTGAAAATGTTTGCCCTTGATGAAATCATTACAGTTGAAATACACAGGTTGGGCCGTTTATATGGATACACCTTAATGGTGATATGCTGAGATTTATGTCCACATGAATTATTCTCACCCCTCTTATCTTCTTACCATTCCTAAAACCTGATAAATATGTGTGGTTTATCAGAGCAGCCTGCCCTAGCACATTAAGATGCATTTTTGTTGATTTTGCATATTTTGCATGTCTTTCTTAGTCAAATATGATTCAGATAATCCGCTCATTAAAAGAGAACTAGATGCATAAAATGTTCTAAAAAATACAATCCCTACACAGTGTTCTTTGCTCCCTTCTCCCTGAGCAGGGGAAATCTGCTTAAGTTTACTTCACTTTGGAACATTTATTCAAGGATTTGCACTGTACAGCATCTTCACAGAAAGACTAAACTTACTAGAGAAGTGTAAAATGTGACATAATAAATTATTTACATCTTAAATTTACAGGGGGTTGAGGCATGAGGACTGGGATTGGAAAAGCTGCATTATTCACCCTCATGTCATTCAGAACACAATACAATATTTTTGATGAGCTCTCTCTCCCTCCCAGACACCAAGAGTAATGCATGAACATACACAGAAACCTTGTAAGGACAAGGCAATACATGTGACATCAGTGGTTCAACCATTTATTTAAAAAGATTTTAGTGTTCAAAGAACAAAAAAAAACTTTATTCAGCATTTCAACTTCTCCAGATCAATCTTTGCATCTGAAAGGGGAACTCCTTTAAATGCGTATTTAATAAGTTTAGGCACAAAAATAACTTTGTCCATTCCTTTTCAGCACTAATTCTTCACTGCATGTCTAATAAATACTGACAGTATTATTTTAACACAAAAAGATTGTTTGGTATCATTTTTTGATTTTATATATATATATACATATATATATATATAATCAAAAAAATATAACTTATTTATTTGATAAAAGCTGAATTTTCAGCATTATTACTCCAGTTTTCAGATCCTTCAGAAATCATTTTAATATTCTGTTTTCCTGCTCAAGAAACATTTCTGATTATCTGCAATGTTAACATTATTGCTTCATAATAAAAATAAAAATAAATATGTCTCACAGCATGTTTAATTGTTTTTATTTGATTATTTATTTTGATGATGAATGCATCGTGTCACAAGTTTACTATGGGATTATGGTGGGGTCATTATTAATTACCCATAAACTAACATCAACTCATGTTTTGTTTATGCATTATTTTGATCTGACTTTACTTGAGGGAGCCCAATAATAATCAACTCACAGTTAACTACCTACTAAACTCAGCTCATGATTTATTGTATTCTTACTATCAAATACACATATAATAACAAATTTAGTGTTTAGCTGTATTAAGAGATTTTTAGAGATGAAATCAGCAGAGGTACAGTATCATCACGGCCTGTGTCTGGGTGGATGATTAATGTTTTTTATTTTATTTTGCTGTTTATAAGTCACAGCAGTTTAAAGGGAAAGAAAACAACACAGACAAGATAAATCATAAAGCTGAAGAATTCAAAAGCACAAATTATGATATTGTATTAATTTATTTCAAAGCTGGAGTGTATTTTATTATTTCATAAATAGGCTGTTTGATTTAGTTTACCCATACATTTGTTTAGTGCCACTAGCAAAGTTACGACACCACTGCTTTGGGGCAGGTCAAATTTCAGGCAGAACACACCTTTAAAACCAATCTTTACACCCTGTTTGTGATTAATCATCTTTTAGCAGTGATTTGTTGTGTGGTATTTTTCGCTCCATATTTGCATGAAGTTGAGGAATGCCCATACTTTTTGATGCCTGTGTCCACTTTCTCTGCGCCAATTTCAATTCCATAATACAGCGTGAAAGCTCAACTACCATCATGGGTGGAGACTGTGATAAGAAGATAAGTTGTGTAACAACCTATTATAACAGGCAAGGCCTGTTGCATGAAAAGAAATTAATTTTTTTACAACAATATAACCAATGCAGAGGAAACTGAACCTAAAAAATATAATTACAGAATAAGCTGCCCAACTCCAGACCGGGACAGCCTCATAAAGGTGATCCACAGGACGCTCTGTTATCAGCTCAGTGTTTTATACTTCTGTCAGGAAAAGGTCCGTTAAGGTCTATATTTAATGCACACAGCACAAACCTACAAATAGATTTCAGAATATAAAACATTAAGCATTAGTTGAGCAAAAACACACTACTAATTAATGATTAAAAGTTAATCATTAATTAGTAGTGTGTTTTTGCTCAACTAATGCTTTATTGTGAACAAATTATGCATTAATTAATGCTTAACTAATGCATTATTTTGGACCCCTATGGGTTGTCCCTTAATTGACGAGATATCTCGTCAGTGTCATGGAATGAGTTAATGTCTTATTCTACATGACCGTATTGTACATCCCTAATCCTACCCCATACTCCGACTTAACAACTACTTATTAACTATTAATATGCAGCGATTAAAGGGAGTTAATAGTGAATTTTTCTTCCCGATTGTAAAGTGTAACCAGAAACTCTTGTACTGTGACTGCATTACAAAACTTCTTATGCACCTGGCAGTTTGGAACATACCTCTTTCCTCCCACTGTTGTATCCATAGCTTTTCAGGCAAATTTACACCACAGAACAGCAGGCACTGATATTTATCAAGTGAGATCAGTTCAATGGACAAGGGCATGCTGGCAGCTTTTCAAGCCTAGATAACAAGCATCAGCAGACCGGACTCATTCCTTTACTACATAGAGGAATAAAGAGTACTGCATGTTGTTATCTAGGATAATACACATTTCTTGTCTTGTCTAAAAAATTGCAGATTACTTGAACAGTACAGTAGATAGATTTTTCATGTCTATGTATACCTATGCCAGCTACCAAAGTTTAAGGATTATCCATGAATTTTACCAAAATGGTAGCTTGAAAGTAAATCTTATCTGCTAAACTGCGCCAGTAATTCTACCAGTTGTGCATCCAAATGCATGAAATGCTACTACAGTGGTCTGCCAAGATGTCAGTCAGATTTCTATGAAAATTCTTAGAGAGAGCAGACGAAAACAAACCTATAAACTGTACACAGTTCGCGTCCAGAGGGTACTCTCTAAAATGGCGCTACAGTGATGCTTGTGCATTATTGTTAAATAAAGTCCTTATTTTTGTTCACTCACTGTACAAAAGGTGTTCTTGTAGCTTCAGAAAATTACGGTTAAGAGCCCTTGAAGTTATGGTTCCTCAACCCTGTAACAGTGGAAATCATGGACCTTACCAGAGACTGGGTTTTCTCCTTTGTGATGCTTTACCAGGCCTTTACTGCGGCTGGCTTTATTTGTTGTTTGTTTGTGGCCTTTAGTTTTGTCTTCAGCAAGGTTCAGATCAGAAGATTGACTTGACCATTTTAGAATATTCCTGTTGTTACCTACAAAAACTCCTGGGTTGCTTTTGTTGTGTTCTTTGGGTCATACATTTGTTATATGAAGCGCGTTCCAATAAACTTTACTGCACTTCAGAATTCATTCGGCTGCTAAAATAATAAAAATTGTGTCCAAAATATATATGGTCCTAACTTTATATTGTAAACATATTAATATGGATGTATTATTAGATAATTATAGATATTACCTTGATTAGATCACTGTAAAACATTGCACAGTTACTCCACTCTCATCTATACTGTTTACCTTCACCATAACTCAGTAACCCAATTAAAAACTTTTAGTTTCGGAAATGTTAGGTTAACTAATACTTTATCACTTTTCCCAGTGTGTTTCAAGCAATGGCAATTCTATTGTTTTGTAATGTTTCCTCCTTGTTTTCCCTAGCTCTTTTCAATCTCATCCCCGTTGGCTTAAGGGTGGTGGCCATTCAGGGAGTCAAAGCAGGTTTCTACATCGGCATGAATGGGGAGGGATTCCTCTACAGCTCAGTAAGATTCTCCTTTCTCGGTTTTCATGTGTGTGTGTGTGTGTGTATGTTGCATAATGCTGTTTTCTTGGAACTCATTTATTTTGTGAGCTCAGCCTTATTTGCATAAAAAGTGAACAGCACTGCATTCCTGCAGAAAATCTTGCCTTTACCATCTTGATTCATTGGTTAAAGTTATGCTGGCTAAAATCCAGAAAAAATGTCTTCTTATAGCATGGGTTCTAAAGCCTGTAGGCTTAGCAATCCTGAGTTGAGAGACATATGGTCTCACCACCACTCAGCCAGCAGTTGAAACAGGTTTGCGGGAAAGTGTTGGAGTGAGTTTAGACTTCTGACAGCTTATACAACAGCTTGTCACAGAACTCTTAATTCTGTTAATCTAAGAGGAAAGTAATAACTTATTTGGTAACACTGTACAATACAGTGGCACTATTATGCATTCATAATGCACAGATACTAAATCATTAGTGAATCAGAAACTTATCAACATGCTAACATGATTCATAAATTAAGTAATCAATAAATTGCTATTAGATAAATGTGTCATATTGTAATTATTCCCTAATAACATATTGTATTATGCCCCTATTATACCTAATATTGTTTTGGGAGTCTCCTTAGGTTTACAGCTATGCAAGTTAAAAAAAGGCTTTTGTTTTCATAAAATATTAAATATGTTTAATATTACCTGATTTCCCAGCGATTCTCAAATGATTTATTCGAAGCAGTTCTAAGATTCAATCTATCTATAGAAATAGTTTGACTTTAGTTTGTTGCTAAAGTCAAACACAGCTTTTTACTAAGCTACCAGGGTAATATGATCAATTCTTAATTACTCTGAACAATGGGAAATTTTTATTTAAACACTCAGATTTACAGCAGACATACACTTGAATATGTCTTATAAATATGATATTCTTAATAAATACATTTATTCATTCAAAATATTTATTGAATTTTTCTCCAATACTTGTTGGCCACAATTATTGGCACCCCTAGAAATTTTATGAGTAATATATCTCCAAAGTAACAATTTTGAGCACTCCAAGGTGATTATGGACATGAAATTATCCAGCCTTGGCTTCCTGTTTCACAGAAATATAAACAGGAGGGAAAACAAAGCCCAAAATTCCTGAATCATCAACACAATGAGAAAAAACAAATAATATATTTATGATGTGCAGCAAATTAGTGAAGTGGCTTTAAGAAAAGAGTTAGAATAGAGAAAATAAGCATTTCCACCATCAGGGAAAGGGTTTAAGAAAAATTCTCCTCACTCATCCAAAAACAATCTCCAGCATGTTCAGTTGTCAGACAGGACTGGAACTA
>JAUCNO010000385.1:884717-898313 GCA_032353835.1 Enteromius viviparus
GATGGGAACTAATATTCGGGGGAGAGTTCCCGCTGTTGACCTCCGGAGGGAGCCACAGAGGCGCGGCTTGTGACAGTGTGTAGTTTAATCCATATTGGATCAACAGACTGTTGTCTCCAGTCCGCTTCGTAACAACAGGGAGCTAAAAGCAAAACAATACTATTACAGTTCAAGGACCGTGTTCGTGGCAACCAGTTGGCTATGTCATTCCCCTCTTGGGTTATGACAGCATCACAGAAACCTCTTTGAACCACATATTTAAAGACAAAACCATGTAAAGCTTCTTCAGAGAAAAGTATGTTTCATTATATGTAGTCTTGAAGAAATGATAGAATAGGCTGCTAATCAGTTAACTGAAGAACTTGAAGATTTCATTCAACCATCTTGACAAAACGCAACAAAAGGTATTACTTTACTTTAGCTACAACCAGGTCCCAGTACTTTTTAAATTTACTATGTAGTATTATTATAATTAATTGCTATTTAAATGTATTTCACTGAAAAACAAATGTGCAATTTACAGAAAATATGGATTTTACTGATACAACAATACTAATGTAATCATATTATACTTTTTATACTTTTTTTCAAATGGCATATAATGTACAATTAATCTATGCAATTAATGTCATTAAAAAACGGTCTGTTCACTACTGTTTACAGGTTTTTTTTGTAGAGAAACTAATGGACAACCTTTCATTCACAAACAGCCTTCTCCTCATGGAAGGACTCAAAGTTACACCTCAGTCCTCTTATCCTGTTTTCATCTTGCTCCTGTTGATTTATGTATTTGCAGTGGGATGCAACATTGGACTTATAATACTGATCTCAACAGATAAAAATCTGCATCATCCTATGCATTTTCTGTTCTGCAATTTGCCAGTGAACGATATACTAGGAACTACTGTAATGTTGCCACGCTTACTACAGGACATTTTAAGGGAAGCCTCAGAGCGCTATATGACATATGTGGAGTGTGTTGTTCAAGCATATTTTGTACACATATTTGCAGCTGCAAGCCACTATGTGCTGATGATCATGGCCTTTGACAGATATGTGGCTATATGTAATCCACTGCGATACACAGCCATAATGACTAATAAAATGGTAGTAAAACTATCCGTATCAGCCTGGGGGCTGTCAGTATTCATAGTGTCTATTATGCTAGGTCTCACTATACGATTGTCTCACTGCAGATCTAGAATTGAAAACCCTTTTTGTGATAATGCCTCACTGTTTAAACTGTCCTGTGAAAGTGTGGTCATTAATAACGTGTTTGGAATTATTTATACTGTAATTGTTTTTACTTTCTCACTTGGGTCTGTATTTATAACATACACTAAGATTGCTAGTGTATGTATAACCAGCAAAAACAAAGCACTCAACAGCAAAGCCATAAAAACATGTAGCACCCACATAGCTGTTTATTTAATCATGTTTGTTTCTTGTGCGACCATGGTTTTTCTCCATCGTTTTCCTGAATACTCTGAAAGCAGAAAACTAGCTAGTATAATGTTTCATATAGTACCACCAGGACTAAATCCTATAGTTTATGGTTTACAAACCAAAGAAATAAGACAAAAGTTCATAAAACTGTGGTACAGAAATAATAGAAATAAAGTTAGTCTGAAATAAATTATTTATAAGGCATGCCTTAAATGTAAAAAAATAAAAATAAAACAAAACAAAAGTCTGCATAAAAAATCTAATATCAATAGTGCTACTATTAAAATTAATTAGCCCATACTTTTCTTGACAAAATAATCACTATCTTGGGTAACACTTCAGAATAGGGGGCCAGAAAAATGCATTAGTTAAGAATTAATGGCTAATTTGTTCACAATTAAGTATTAGTTGAGCAAAACACACTAATAATTAATGATTTACCTAACATTTAAAGGGCCCGTATTATGCATTAGTTAAGCACAAATAAACTAGTAATTTAAGATTAACATTTATGCATCAGTTAAGCAGAAACAACTAATGTTTATCTGTACACATAGAAAGGGCATATTATCCCTTATTTACATTAGTCATTTAAAAGACTATTAATAAAAAAAACTATAAACACATTTATGCTATAAATAAAAATAAGATAGTAATTAATAATTAACTGAATGTACAGTAACCACATTTTATCCATTATTAACAACTTAAGACACACATACATATGTATACATCTCTATATTTTGTTATTTTTTGTTAATGTTATTATGTTTATTTACTGCTGATTTACAATTACATATGGCTAACATATTGTAATAAAGACTATTTGACCCCCTGTTCTAAATCTACATTACTTATTCCCCCAGTTTCACAGACAAGGCTTAAGCTAGTCCCAGACTAAATTGCATATTTGAGCTGTCCCAGATGAAAATATTTTGCTCTGACATGTCTTAAAACATGTCAGTGTCATTGTTCTGTGTTAAGATACACACCTGTAATATGTTCTTATAAGGCATTTATGTAAAAGTTGCTTAAATATCTTAATTAAATTAATGCCAAGTCCTGGCTTAAGCTAAACCCTGTTTGTGAAACTGGGCCATAGAGTGATATTCAAGTTTATTGATTAGGATAAGCTAATAATTAAGACTAAACTACCATTAATACAGTGCCAATAAATGGAATCTGACCCCTGAAAGTGAAATTTGAATCCATATTAAATATGGCACCTATTGAGTAATATTCAAGTTTATGACTAATAAATTGTAAATAATTGCTAATATGCCCTTACTATATGTTCAGATACTAATTAGTTGTATGCGTGTTCATGCTTAACTGATGCATAATTGTTAACAAGTTATACATAAATTACTAGGTTATTTGTGCTTTATTTATGCATAATTCGGGCCCTTAAAATGTTAGTGTTACACCGTCACACCTGTCCTTGGATCAGTCTCCACTGAACTCACACAATTACCACCACCTGAACCAGCACCAACCACCCACTCACAATCACCGGTCTACTAACACCTGTGCGCAATCATCTGCTCCCTTTGAAAGATTGCTCAGCCATTTACTCGATGGCTGAGCACAAGATTGAAACTCTCTTCCTATCTTCGCTCACCTGTCTGCCCTAATACCTACCTGCCGATCTGGGACTATAAACTTTGCTTGCTTTGATCAACGAGTGAATTCCTCAAAAGATGCTAAATATTTACCTGTTCTGCCTGTTAAAATACCTACATGCCTGAACTCTTGCTCTATGGGCTGATAACCTGCTGCACTCTGCCTTGAAACTTACCTGCAGTGAACCTGTTTGATTTGTGAAACTCTTGTGCACAAATAAAACTCACCTGTTACACTTTACTCCTTTTGTCTGTTGATTCTGGAGCGTGACAGTTAGGTTAATCATTAATTAATCATTAATTACTAGGGCTGTTCCCCTAGGCTGACTATGAATTTTCATAGTCGAATCAGAATTTTCTAATCTTTCTATGGTCGGCCGATAGTCGAATCATCTAGGCCTATGTGTGTGTGTGAATGGGTTGGGGTAAAATAAAATTTGTATTTTATTTTACACACTGCACACAACAACAACTTTTAATAAAGCGACCAAAACTGCCTGCTGACTGACAGACGAACTTACTTAGGTTTAAATAAAAAGGGTAATGTGGTGGATAAACATTTGTAAACATTTTCTCATAATATTCTTAAGCCGTGATCTAAATACAGAACATCAGACAAATAATAAAAGCAAATTTTGATAAATAAACCTAAAAAAAAACCTCTCTAGGATTTGCATTTCACATTTTGCGAAATTAAATTAAATCGGCAAAATTTCCTGAGCCAGTGTCATGATTCAAGGCAGAAACATTCGGATCCAATTGCGGTTTAAACTTCTTTTATTAAAAGAGCAGGTTCAACCAGAATTCCAAAAACAAGAAGGAGCAGGAAACAATCAGCAGTCGAGGTACACAATCCAAGTTCAATAGGTAGGCGGCTAAACATCCAGAAACAGCTTTAAACAGTCCTAGGTCAAAGTACTGGTCAAGGCAGGCTAGGAAAATGCTCCAAGGCAGTGGCAACGGGGCAGACTCTAGCAGTGGCAGCGGCAGTAGCAGCAGCGGCAGCGTGGCAGGCTCTGGCAGTGGCAGCGGTAGCTGGGCCGGCTGGAGTGGGCTCTGGAGCGGATTCTGGGCTTTCCTGGACAGGAGTGGGCTCTGGAGCGAATTCTGGGCTTTCATGGACTGGAGTGGGCTCTGGAGCGGGCTGTGTGACTCTCATCTTAGCAGCCATTTGTGGCCATCGTGGGGGATCCATTAAACTCGAGACCAACCTCATAGGTTTTGAAGGGGTCTTCATGGCTGAGGGTCGCTGAGAGACGACTACACTTTCAGGCTTGGGTTCGACGGCCAACTTGAGTGTTGCCGCAGTACCAGCGGCCATCTTAGGTGCGACTTCAGCATCAGCAGCCATCTTGTGCACAGGTGAAAATTCTGTGTTACTGAAACAGTGAAACAATGTATCGAACCTCTGAGTCTGGAGAATGGGTTCCTCCTTAGCCTCCGCAATGCTCACAGAGAGATTCAATCCCGCCCTCTCCCACCCTAGAGAGCTTACATTACCAAGTGAATTGATAGATAACTCCCAGGATGGGCTTCAAGCAGATCCATGTAGACCTCTGGACAGCTCAGGGTTTAACACATGCAAACAGACCCACTGTAAAAGTAAACAGTGCTCCTGTGAAACTTCAAACAAGCCAGCTTACTACACCCGAGGTTCAACGTGTAGTAGTAGAGCATGTAGTCAGAAGTGCAGAGTTAGCTTCCCAATTTCTTGCACCTTTAAAGCTGAAACCCTTCTCTGGCAGAGTACCCCACCAACATTTTGAAGTCGATTATTATACCTGGAGGGGAACTCTGAGCCTTTACTTGAATGACCCTATGATTAGTAAAGCACAGATTGTCCGGAAGATTATCGAGAGCCTTTCCCCTACGGCTTCTAACTTAATTAAGTCTTTAGGGCCCTTAGCTCCATCCAAAGCGTATCTTGACCTTTTGGATTCTGCTATTGAGCTTTTCACTACATTTCTCAATCTTAATCAGAATGCCGAAGAGAAGTCATCTGATTATCTGCATCGTATTCATACAGCTTTGAGTTCAGTTATGAGAAGTAAAGGCCTTGTTGCTACAAAGTCGGATAGACAGCTCTTGAGACAGTTATGTAGAGGGTGCTGGAATAACTCTCTGATTTCAACCTTTCAGCTTGAACACCGTAAACCAAATCCACCCACATTTTCAGAATTCTTGTTCTTGCTGTGCACTGAAGAGGATAGACAAGCAGCTAAGTCAAATCGGATGAGACAGCATCTTGGGGCGACAAGAGCAAAGACGCAGCCAAATGTACAGGCTACTTGTAATCCGTGTCTGACAAATTTTTACTTACCTGATGACAGTGACTATACTCAAGCAGTGGCTGTACAGCCTTTGCAGAAGCAGATTGCTAAGCTGCAGATACAAGTTGCAAAGCTTTTGACTCTTCGTGATGAGAAAAGTGCACGAACAAAAGTTCCCAAAAAAGACAAATTAAAACCTGTCAGTAACAAACAAGATACAAATCTGATGTCAGACCTTCCTGCTTGTACTTCAAGACCAAAACCTTGGTACTGCTTTTGTTGCGGAGAAGATGGCAACATAGCTTCCTCTTACAGTAATGTGCCAAACCCCAACCTAGTGCAGGCTAAAAGGAAAGAGTTTAGAAAGAAGCAACAGGCTTGGGACATGCAAAATGGTAACCCAAAACGGCAGGATTTAAACTAGATGAGGGCCCTGTTGAGGGACACACAGAGTCCGTGTATAATTCATGTCCCACAGCCAAAAATCTGCAAGGATGCACAGGACACAAATCTCCAAGGACACAATCTGTTCCACAGAGCAAAACGTTGTTAAAACAGCTTATTGGAGAAAAATGCACTGCAATTGTTAAAGTATTTGGAAAAGACTGCAATTGTCTACTAGATACTGGCTCACAGGTTACGACAGTTGCACATTCATATTATGACAGTTACCTCCGTCATCAACCTATACGCCCCATCAACCAACTGCTTGCAGTAGAAGGAGCGAATGGCCAAGTAGTACCCTATTTGGGATACACTGAGGTCTCCATTAAGTTTCCCAAAGAATTCTTCCATTCAGAACCTGAAATATATACTCTTGCTTTGGTCGTTCCAGATGTCAATTCTAGCAGTGAACTCCCGCTATTGATTGGCACCAACACCCTGGACGCCATATATGAAGAGTGCAGCAGTCAGTCGAACATGCAAATGAGTCCAAGCCTGTATGGATATAATCAAGTCTGGAGAGTTTTGAGTAAGAGGCAGAAGCAAGCTGCAAGTGGTAAACTGGGGCTAGTGAAGCTAAAAAGACGAACAAAAGAAATCTTACCAGCAGGTCAGAAGATAACAGTGGAAGGTTGCATGGTACAGGCAGGTATGATGGGAAATGAGACATGGGCGTTACTTGAACAACCATCAGAGTCTGCCCTTCCTGGTGGAGTATTTGTGGACAATTGTCTCATTAATTTACCAAAAGGTAGTCCTTTCAAAGTACCTGTTGCCTTGAGAAATGAAACCGATCACGACATTACACTTCCTGTTGGTTGCATAGTGGCTGAAATCAGTATTCCATGCAAGCTCATTGAAAATCCATGCACAAAGGAAAAAACAACAACTGCTGCTAGTTGTAACAGTCAGCAGGAAACTGGTTCTAAACTGCAGTTCGATTTTGGACAATCTCCATTGTCTGCGGATTGGAGGGAACGTATAGGCCATAACCTTAATTCATTCTCTGATGTTTTTTCTCAGCATGATCTTGACTTTGGTCACGCTACAAAGATCAAGCATCATATTAAATTGAAGGATGAATCACCGTTTAAACAACGGGCACGTCCCATTCATCCAGGAGACTTTGAGGCAGTGAAAAAACATTTGCAAACTCTTCTTGATGCTGGAATAATCAGAGAATCTGAGTCTTCATTTGCATCACCAATAGTCGTGGTTAAAAAAAAGAATGGAGATGTACGCCTTTGTGTGGATTATAGAAAATTAAATATGCAAACCATCCGGGATGCTTACGCACTTCCGAATTTGGAGGAATCATTCTCAGCACTCGCGGGATCGCAGTGGTTTTCGGTAATGGATCTGAAATCCGGTTATTACCAGGTGGAAATGGAAGAGGAAGATAAGCCCAAAACTGCCTTCACTTGCCCATTAGGTTTTTGGGAATTTAATCGGATGCCACAGGGCATTACAAATGCACCAAGCACATTCCAACGCCTAATGGAGAGATGTATGGGAGACATACACTTAAAAGAAGTTCTCGTTTTCTTGGACGATTTAATCGTTTACTCTGACTCATTGGAGGAGCATGAGAGCAGACTCATCAATGTGTTAGGACGTCTCAGAGAGTATGGACTGAAATTGTCTCTTGATAAATGTAAATTCTTTCAGACCGAAGTACGCTACTTGGGACACATTGTATCAAGAGAGGGTGTTAAGACGGATCCTGAAAAGATCAGAGCACTAAAAACTTGGCCGAGACCCCAGAATTTAAAAGAACTGAAGTCTTTCTTAGGATTTTCAGGGTATTACCGACGGTTTATCAAAGATTTTTCAAAGATTGTTAAACCTCTAACCAATCTCACAGCTGGATACCCCCCTCAGCGCAAAAAGAATAAGGTAACTACTAATAGTCAGTTCTTAAATATCAAAGAGCCTTTTGATGACCGTTGGAACCAAGAGTGCCAGGAAGCTTTCAAGACCATTATTGACAAGCTAACTTCAGCCCCCATCCTTGGTTTCGCTGATTCTAAGTTGGATTACACCCTGCACACAGATGCTAGCACTACAGGGCTAGGTGCTGCATTGTACCAGGAACAAGCTGGACAAACACGTGTGATTGCTTACGCAAGCAGAGGGTTGAGCCACAGTGAATCAAGGTATCCCGCTCATAAGCTCGAATTCTTAGCCCTTAAATGGGCTATTGTGGAAAAGTTCCATGATTATTTGTATGGAAGTCGATTTACAGTGGTCACCGATAATAATCCGTTGACTTACCTGCTCACCACAGCCAAGTTAGACGCAGCCAGCTATCGTTGGTTAGCTGCCCTGTCCACGTTTACATTTAACATCAAATACAGGGCTGGTAAACATAACATGGATGCTGATGCTTTATCCAGGAGACCTCATGATGTGTTGGAAGACAATGGTATATCGGAAGATGAGAGTCAACAAATTCAGAAATTTGCATCACATCTCTTGACGTCTTCTGAACCCTTGAGAGAAATTGCTAGAGAGACAGTAGAAGCAACATGTCAAAGACATCATGTTAGCTCAAACTGTGATGAGAATGCTTACCTTGGTTATGTAGAATCCTTAACTATGCAAGCATCGGCAGTTCCAGCTAGTTTTGAGGAAGAAGACATAGAGTTTGGCGTTACACTCCTGCAAAAGTATAGTCAGGAGGACCTCAAAAAGCTGCAAAGGGAGGATCCTATCATCAGTCAAGTGATAGAACTCCTAGAGACTGCAGGAAAGCCATCTACTAGTTTGAGAGGTAATAGTCCAGATCTCCAGTTGATGCTACGAGAGTGGGATCGCTTTCGGTTGAAAAATGAACTCCTGTATAGAACACGGATGTCTGATGGTCTGACAGTTTTCCAGTTAGTATTACCAGAGGTGGTTCGGCCTCTAATACTACAGAAACTCCACGATGACATGGGTCATCTGGGAATTGAACGAACTCTTGATTTGGTTAGGTCCAGATTTTATTGGCCTAGAATGTCTTTGGAAGTAGAAAGGAAAATAAAGACCTGTGAGAGGTGTGTCAGAAGGAAAGCTCAACCAAATAAAGCAGCTCCTCTGGTTAACATACGCACAGTTCGACCCATGGAACTGGTGTGTATGGACTTTTTATCACTGGAACCAGATAGTCAGAACACAAAAGATATTCTCGTCATCACAGACCACTTTACAAAATATGCAGTAGCTATTCCTACTAAGGATCAGAAAGCTGTTACAGTTGCCAAGTGTCTGTGGGATCAATTCCTTACCCACTATGGATTTCCAGAACGACTCCATAGTGACCAAGGCAGAGATTTCGAATCTCGTGTTATAAAGAAGTTATGTAATCTCACTAACATTCGTAAGGTGAGAACGAGTCCTTACCATCCAAGGGGGAATCCGGTAGAGCGATTCAATCGCACTCTCTTGAGTATGTTGGGCACTTTGCAGGACAAGGATAAAACACACTGGCGAGATTATGTAAAACCTTTAACTCATGCCTACAATTGTACCAAGAATGATGTAACTGGGTTCTCACCGTATGAGTTAATGTTTGGTCGACAGCCAAGGCTACCAGTTGACATTGCTTTTGGCTTACCCGTCAAAGATGCCAACACTCCTTCTCATTCTCAATACGTGAAGAGTCTGAAAGCTAAGTTAGAGTACAGTTATAAAATTGCAATCCAGAATGCAAAGAAAGTGGCTGAGAAGAACAAAAAACGGTTCGATAAGGTTATCAGAGAATCTACCTTGGAGGTAGGAGACAGAGTTTTAGTGAGAAACTTGCGCTTACGTAACAAACACAAACTGGCTGACCGTTGGGAATCTACCATATACGTTGTGACCAAGCGTATGGGAGACTTACCTGTGTACTCTGTTAAACCTGAGAGTGCTGATGAGCCAGTACGGACGTTACATCGTGACCATCTACTTCCCTGCGGATTCCTTGTTGAAATGGAAAACAGAGAAAGTATTGTCAATTCAGTTAAGAAAATGAGGACAAGACAAGAATGTGCTAAACCTGATAAACCTGATTCCGAAGATGAAGAAGGTTACTGGCAGCATGTTTTCATCACACCAACTTCTGCAAAAGAAGGGACAGTGGAGTCATGTAAGACAATTAGGAATCACACCCAACCAGATCAGTCTTTTGCAGAGGACGGACTGGAAGAAATTACATGCCAGCCGACTTCAGAGTTGCATACCAATGGAATTTCTTTCCCTACTGAGGATGTTGTGGACAGTCAAGAAGAAGTAAGTGTACACCAATCGGAAGATGGAGTTGAATTCTCAAGTAACTCACCTTTGGTCAGAGAGTATGAAGGAAGGTCAGTGGAGACAACTGTGAGTAGAGGAACTGAGAACTCACCTGAACATTCAGTGAAAAAGGATACACTAGCACAAAGTCCACTCAGTACTGGACTTGAGGAGCAAAAATCTGAGGGGATGGAATCCAAGGAAAATGCTGATATTCCTTTTGATGAATCCTCGGGAGAATGTCCTGTACGTAGATCTGAGAGAAACCGTAGACCCCCAGGATTGTTTCATTACCCATCATTGGGGAAACCTATAATATCGTTTGCACAGACTGTGCTGGAAGGTTTTCACCAAGCTTTGATCGACACCTTGATGGAATCATCAGAAGTTATCATAAAGAATCCTATGATCTCAAACAGTGATGTTGTTTAACAACATGAAGGGACTTATGTTGTTTCAGAAGGGGAGGATGTAACCCCCATAAGAAGTTCTTATAGGAATATTATTCTAATAATAGCACTCTAATACATTTTATTATATAATTATATAATTGCTTAATTAAATGATCCAATCATAGCGCTGTACAAAACCTGCATTTAGAAATCTGCCTAGCAATTGCTGAGCAGTCCTGTATATGTAATTGTGATTGGTTAAATAATTAAGCTCCGCCCCTGCAATGCACGGAGAACAGGAGAGATGAGGTGAACACAGAAAACGCAGCGAGAGATGAAGACACAAAATAGGATCTGTAAATTAATATAAAGATACAGAAACTTAACTAAGTAGTTGTGATTCAGGAAATAGTTGAAAGAAGAAAACGTTTACTGGAAGTGTGCATGAGGATCGTTAGTGGAAATTGTTATTGAGGATGAAAGAATATTTAACCTCGGTGAGTGTTGCTTTACAAATTTCATGGTATATGAGAACTAAGACTTGATTTATCGTGTTAACTCATATTTTATGTTATACGGAACATTTCATCATGTTCAGTTCATGCAATTGGTTTATATAAGTATTGTTATTTTGCTTTAACATGAGTGCAACAGAGCAATGCAAACGTGGTATTAAAGAAATGTAATTTAACATTGAGATTCACATTATGTTGTACAGAACATAAGAATATATGTTGGGTAATCATTTAAGGATTACTATGTTGATCATTTCAATGTGTTAATGATTCGGTTTTGTAAACTATATATATACATGTGTACCATTTTTTCTGTTATCTACAAATGTAATCAGGAAAAGAATTAATAGTGACATTGTTACTTATATTTGATTGTGATTGTGGTGCTCATAACAAATTACTGTTATGTGACAAACTGTGCCTGTTCTATTAGGCCAGGTTTTTTGGTTACCTTGAACATTCTTCTGGATAGAAGATGGCGAGCCACCATTTTGAATACTCCGGATCAAAGGAGCCTTGCTCTCTGTGATTGGATCAACGGACTTTGCCTGAGAACGTGAACCTTAATCTGAGCTCATCAACGTGAACTGAATGAACAGAACTGGTGACTTCTAATTCATTCAATTGATACACATACACTGATAACACACACACACTTGTTTATTGTATTGTGGTTTGCTTGTGTTCAAATAATACAAATTGTTCTTTTTGTATACAAGTATTTGTGTTTTGCTTTTTTCCATAATTCTAAGTAAATTGGTGCTTTGGGCTACAACCAACCGAACCTAGTGTGTACCCATTACTAAAGGGGTTACACAATAAACTTGGCGAGCCAGCCAGGAGAAAATTGATTTTAGTAACCTTTTTACCGAATTAATATATTTTTTTGTGTGTATTTTGGTATAATTCATTGACTATAAATAATATGGATGTAGTAATCAAGGAAAATTTGAAAGTTCCTAATTGTGTTTTGATAAGTGGGTTAACAGACACAGCTGTTGATGATGAAGTTTTTGAGTTCTTGAATAGATATGGGAGCATCTCTAAAATTGTAGCAATAACTGATGCTCAGTCTCCATACTTTGGAAGGACAGTTGTTGAATTCGAACATGGTTCTGCCATGGCAGCTTTAGAGTCTCTTCCTTTACCCCATCGCAGACCTTGTCAGGAAGATCCTGAAATAACTCATCACCTTCAGAGTCTAGCAAGTGTGTATACTGAAACCTGTGGAACCAACACAACCAAAGCCTACCTGTCCGAGCTTAAACAACTGGCAAAGTTGAGTGGGAAACACTTTGAGGATATCCTTAAGGAGGAACTCAGCCGGATCAGTGATTCAGTTACAGACCAGCCTATGCTTGAGGGCTCAGACTTAACTTTAGATACTAGAGAGCTTACATTACAGAGTGAATTGGCAGATAACTCCCAGGATGGGCTTCAAGCGGATCCATGTAGACCTCTGGACAGCTCAGGGTATAACCCATGCAAACAGACAGACATCTCAGCATGTAGATCCACTGTAAAAGTAAACGGTGCTCCTGTGACACTTCAAACAAGCCAGCTTACTACGCCGGAGATTCAACGTGTAGTAGTAGAGCATGTAGTCAGAAGTGCAGAGTTAGCTTCCCAATTCCATGCACCTTTAAAGCTGAAACCTTTCTCTGGCAGAGTACCCCACCAACATTTTGAAGTCGATTATGATACCTGGAGGGGAACTGTGAGCCTTTACTTGAATGACCCTATGATTAGTGATGCACAGATTGTCCGGAAGATTATTGAGAGCCTTTCTCCTCCGGCTTCTAACCTAATTAAGTCTTTAGGTCCCTTAGCTCCATCCAAAGCGTACCTTGACCTTTTGGATTCTGCTTTTGCTGCTGTTGGGGATGGAGATGAGCTTTTCGCTGCATTTCTCAATCTTAATCAGAATGCCGGAGAGAAGCCATCCGATTATCTGCATCGTCTTCATACAGCTTTGTGTTCAGTTGTAAGAAGTAAAGGCCTTGTTGCTACAGAGTCAGATAGACAGCTCTTGAGACAGTTCTGTAGAGGGTGCTGGAATAACTCTCTGATTTCAACCCTTCAGCTTGAACAACGTAAACCAAATCCACCCACTTTTTCAGAATTCTTGTTCTTGCTGCGCACTGAAGAGGATAGACAAGCAGCTAAGTCAAATCGGATGAGACAGCATCTTGGGGCGACAAGAGCAAAGATGCAGCCAAGTGTACAGGCTACTTGTAATCCGTGTCTGACAAACTTTGACTTACCTGATGACAGTGATTATATTCCAGCAGTGGCTGTACAGCCTTTGCAGAAGCAGATTGCTAAACTGCAGACACAAGTTTTTGACTCTTCGTGATGAGAAAAGTGCACGAACAAAAGTTCCCAAACAAGACAAATCAAAACCAGTAAGTAACAAACAAGATACAAATCTGATGTCAGACCTTCCTGCTTGTACTCCAAAACCAAAACCTTGGTACTGCTTTAGTTGCGGGGAAGATGGCCACATAGCTTCCTCTTGCAGTAATGTGCCAAACCCCAACCTAGTGCAGGCTAAAAGGAAAGAGCTTAGAAACAAGCAACAGGCTTGGGACATGCAAAATGGTAACCCAAAACGGCAGGATTTAAACTAGATGAGGGCCCTGTTGAGGGA
>JAUCNO010000385.1:898413-922043 GCA_032353835.1 Enteromius viviparus
ACTCCATGTGTACACTGAAGTATACTGCTGTGTTTTTGATGTTGTGGGTCTATGTTTCTGCTGGAGGTCCTGGACATAGACACATGACATCATGGATTCTATCAAATACTAACAGATAGCAAATCTAAAACTGACTGACTCTGTTAGAAATCTTAAAATGGGCCATGGCTGGGTCTTCCACTGGGACAATAATACAAAACAAATATCAAAATAAACACAAGAAATAATCACTAAGAACAAAATGAAGCTTTTGCCATTGCTTTCCCAGTCCTCTCACCTGAACCCTGAGTGAGGTGAACTAAAGAGGAGAACCATAACAGAGCTGGTCATCTAAAGGGTCTGGAGAGATGAAGGAAAGGTCTCTTTTCTCTTATCAGATGTTCTCCAAACTCTTCAGGCATTACAGGAGAACACTCAAAGCTGTTATCCTGGGAAAAGGACGTAGTAATAACTGGGTGCCAATAATTGTGGCCAACATGTATTGGACAAAAATAATTATTTCATCATGAGTTTGTCTCCCCATTTTCAATTGTTTTACTTCAATGATAGGTTAGAATTTTGTGTGTTTTTTTTTTTTTGAAAGATCAAAAGGATGAACAATGCAGATTTATATTTACAGCCACCTTTGCTCAGATTTACCAAGGGTGCCAATATTAGTGTATGGCACTGTGTATGATGAAGTTATTCAGTCTGACTCACTTTCTTGCATGCTTAGTTTTCGTTTGCTAATTTGTCAAGTTATTAATCATCAATCATCATTATAATGATGGATTGGATCAAATGGATGCTCATAGAAATGTTAAGTCTATGCTGCATGAACATTTCATTGTTAGAGATTATCTTGTGACATATTTACAATCGTATATTTGTTCATCTCTGTTTAAAGCATGTGTTTGAAAACGTTATACTATGAAATGTAAAGATTACTGTTTTTATTTCCTGCTAACAACTTGGCAGACTGTATATGTCATCAACATTTAAAAGCGATAGTCTTAATGTCTGACTGAAAAGATGCAGGCTTGGACACTGAATGAATCGATTTAGTCACTGCAGAGATGCCTTTTTAGTCCTCTAGAGGTGCAATTACTGGAGGAGGTTTCCCCCTGCTTGTTATCTCAGGTCTCCTGGAGATATGTTGGAAGGAGATAATGATTCCTTGCTTGAGAAACTCAGTGAATTCTTGGCACTCATCTCCTTGGAAGACAAATACTTCTTCAATTCACATATATTCTATTATATGACATTTTCCCACTCAAATGCTGAAATGACTGCTTATACCAGATGTGGTGTTCTGTAATTGTCCAAAGCATTTGAGGCACATAATTGGATGGATGTTGTTAAGAACTGTAACATTCTAACATGCCATTTCATTGCATTGTTGTTTTAACATTTCAATAACAGTGCTGTCTTTGCTCCATAACTTTGTTGCATAACTAACTAATATGGACAAAGCATATGCTATCACAGAGCTGAATTAAAGGCAAGTAGACACTTTTTAACTCACGAGATACTGCAATTGCGACTAAATGGTTTATCTGTGTTCTTCAAACCATTTTTATGATTAAGTATTCTAATATAATGCTAATATTATATAAAGAATACAAAAAATAATGATTTTGCCCCACTCTGTGATCACATCAGCTCACAAAAGTTATTTTAAACACTCAAATGATTTTGGCGCATTAAATGTTCTCTTTGTTGGACAAAAAACATGTAGGCTCAAAAACACTAAATTTATTGATTTATTTTTTTGTGCGTTGTCGCACAGTACAAAACAGGTGCATCATCCCTAGATAGTAGTCAGAAGGTGTGCTCAGCTTAAGGCAAGGCTGTGCAGATCGATTGCTACTTTCACCATTACCACAAGAGTGATTTAAAAGCATAAGAGCCGTCTGCTCTTCAGATAGAGTTTATCTGAAGAAAAAAGTCATATCTGGGACAGTACGAGAATGAATAAATGATCCGATTAAACCAGAGTATTGTTGTCTATGTAAACGTAGTCACCGTGAACACAGCAGCAACTGAATGCTACTTCAGACAGTTGTGCAGTGTGAAAACAAAGATGATCCAATGATTATGAAAAATCATGCAGTGTGAAATCGGCATTAGTCATCGTAAGGTACGTTGGTTTGCAATGTTAACTGCTGGTTTGTTGGGGGAGTTTGGGTCTAACTCTATAGTAAGGAGTCATGCTCCATTATTTATGATGCTTTCACTGTGACCTACTTGACAACACTGACAACCGCAACTCTCTCTGTACTTCAAATGCATGCATCTTTAATTAATGCAACCCAGGCTCATTGGAAAAACGTGCTTCTAAATACATTTCAGCAACATAGTTTTTATAATGCTGTTTGATGTATTATGGATGTTAGGAGTTAAAAAATCCGGGAAATGTCACTAAAAGTTAATGCTCTATTGTGTAGGAAATGTCACCTACACCAAACCTAATGAAAACTAATTTATTGAGGCACCCATGCTATTATAGCTTCCATATGCATATTTAAGTTGTTTTCGAACCACCAAAAAACAATACCAATCTCTTATTCTATAATGTTCTACTACGTGTACACATAAATAAAGCGATTAGCAGTCATGCACAATACTTGTTCATGCTGTATACTCATATCAGTTTTGCTCCTCAGCTGTTTTAATTGTTTCTGCTCAGTAGCATAATGAATAATTGGATTTCTTCTGCCATTTTACTACAGTACACCCTCAGATGATAATAGTGCAGTAGAAGAGTGCGGATTTTAGTTTTAACGGGACATCATTTACATCATGTATAGACACACACATGCGGACAGCACATACTCTGAATGCTAACCAATATCAGCCTCTCTGCTCTTACATTAGCAGAAGAGATTTGATTAACACAGTGGCTGTAAATGTTGATTGTTGTAAGCATTGAGTATATTAGATCATTAAATAAATTGGGTTGCATAAAGCTCTTCAACACT
Organism: Enteromius viviparus; assembly: GCA_032353835.1. Taxonomy (NCBI): domain Eukaryota; kingdom Metazoa; phylum Chordata; class Actinopteri; order Cypriniformes; family Cyprinidae; genus Enteromius; species Enteromius viviparus. The sequence continues at coordinate 901,374 of JAUCNO010000385.1, forward strand.
AAAGCAGGGTATACTGTACCATCTGGAGAAATTGCTGTTAATTAATTGCATGCCGAGCCTAGTCAAAGGTTTGACCATTATGTTTTATTAAATGCATTTCCAGTAGCATGGTCATGGTTTTAACTTTTGTACTCGAATGTGTTGTGAATGATAGACTTTACTTGACCTGTCCTTGTTACATGAATGCTTGAGTATGCAAGTATAAGCATTGCTATTTCTTAAAATAAATAAATAGCATATAAGGTTTTTAAACTGACAATTCCAGACTACATAGAGAAACCATTATTCAATGTTTTGTGAAAATAATATAGGATTTTGGATAAATATATTATGCGGACACTGAGATTTCCAGATTCCCAATGTGAATGAGGCAGCTGTCTAGACACTGCCGACCTTATCCTTTGAATAGCAATGACCTGTCAGACAGACAACTCAGGAATAAAAATCTATCTAGTTTAAGCAGCTGCCTAATCTAGAAATTCATCTTCCTTCAGATTCTTCTACACCAAATGTGTCAGGGCTTTTCTCACAAGGCCTTTGTTATTACACATGCATTCCAGCATTAACGGTATCATATTCATCGAGGTATTAGTTTTTTCACCATATTTTTAGTCATTCTGCAAACCCAACAACATTTCTGCCCCATTCTTACTCATTTTAACTTCCTTCTGCTTCATATACTGCTGTTTTGTCTCATTGGTCCATGTTGGTTTCATTATAGGCTGTTTGTATTATTTCTGCTAAAGATTTCAATGAGTTTTGGTGCATTCAACTGCTGAATTCAAACTAAGGTGGTCTATAAAACCTGGAGATATTTTTCAGAGAAATAAGCATTGTAACAAGTTTACCTGACATAACAGATTTTAAAAGGTAAAGGGTTACAACAGATCACGGTTTGTGCATGTTCTTATTTCACACTACCGATATAATCCTTTAGGATTCAAAGGTCAAACTGCATTTAAAAGTACAGCCTTGAAGCCAGGTGCAGGGACAGTCAGTGTACTGTGGACAGGTTGAGGTCTAAAGTTCATCAATTTTGGCTAGAATCCTCCAAGCCATATTTACCTTTGTAGCATCCCTAGCAAGATAGCGTCTGCTGCATGACAGTGTGTCACCAGACGCAGATAAGAGATGCTAACTCCTGCTGACTCGGTCTCTTACCCCCACAGATGGGTGACTGTTTTGTACACAGACATAAAGTCCTTCAAACTATGTAAACAAATCCCGGCAGCCTCCCTGGGGACTCCCTAATATGATTATTTGACCTCTCTTTCTCCTTTTTTCCACCTTTAACAGGATAAGTTTATTCACATGTGGGTATTTTTTATTTTTATCCTCAGGAGATGTTCACACCTGAATGTAAATTCAAGGAGTCTGTGTTTGAGAACTACTACGTTATCTACTCATCCACCATGTACCGCCAACAGGAGTCGGGTAGAGCCTGGTTCCTGGGCCTCACCAAGGAGGGTCAGGTCATGAAAGGCAACCGTGTGAAGAAAACCAAACCCTCTTCACACTTTGTACCAAGACCCATTGAAGGTATATATTTATACACTTTTAAATTGCTTCGTGTCAGATGAGGACACTTTTTTTTCACAACCCTTGAAACATTTTTAGCTTTTGAATGAATGTAATCATTTTAATTTACTCTTAACAATCTCTCAGCAGTTTCTCTAAACTGAAGTGTATCATATTTTTAAACCACTGCCTTAATCAACAAAAAATCAGCATGTGAGCTTTCTAATACAAGAAGCATGCAGTCAATTTAACTCTGAAGTAGTGCAAAGTTATTTGCTGATAGATGACAAAAAATGTTTTCATCAATTACAAAATGTGTTTTTGTTGTGCCATGTACTCTCATATGCCAGTAACATTATACAGAAAAGTAATGAATACTAATGCATTGATATGTTTGCAGTTTGCATGTACAGAGAGCCTTCACTCCATGAGATTGAAGAAAAGCAACGCTCCAGGAAAAGCTCAGGAACCCCAACAATGAACGGAGGCAAAGTGGTCAACCAGGACTCCACATAGCAGGGCTCAAACACAGGAGGCTACTGCGAAAGAGACCCCTTCCCCTTGCCCTCGCACCTCCGACAACGGGAATAGTACAACACGCTACAATAAGATAACAAACTGAACTCTTGCCTGAGAAAACCTTTAGAAGAACACAGAGGGGGGAAAGAGAAATATATGTTACCGTTCCAACCAGGAGCTGAACTCACATTTTATGCAAAAAAAAGTTAAATGGACAGTCATTTGATTTTCAAAAATATTAATATCATTTGGGGTTCATGTTCATGAGAAATGAGCTTTAAAACGTTATGTTTTCATTTTCATGTGAATGCTCTAACACCTATTTATGCTTTTACTGTCAAATTTGGAATGTTTCTCTTTTCACTCAGTGTTATTATTTCTGTTTGTGAATATTATGCAGGTTCAAGTGTATTTCATTTAATTTTATGTATGTGTTTGTTATTATTATTGTTTTTTTGTATGACCTGAGAGCTAAAGGTAAATGCACTTTGTGAATACAAAATATTTAAATATCAGGAGGGTGAATTTGGAATGTATGCTCAGATATTGTAGAAGCTTTTGGATCTCTTTTGGTGCATTTCACTGCTTATTCGTTTTTGGTATGAAGTAATATCCACTTTAACACTTTAAAAATCTTGCCGCCTTGTTGCACATATGTCCAGCACAAATACACTGTACGTGTGTATGCTCCACACCTCCAACCTGCATCTTGGTTTAATTCGGAGCGTGACACAATGAACAGCTAAACTTTGGATAATAAGATGATTCCCTGTCAGTTATCCACAAATTCCCTTGCACTCAAGCAAACTTACAAAATCTAACAAATATCTCAGGATTCCTTAGTCCTAAAAGTGTGATGCTGACACCAACCCTGTCCAGTCAAAAGCACAAAGGAGGCCAGTTGTGTTGCCACTGTACGGAGTTTCCAGGACGTTGGCCTGGACAGGGTGGGTGGATTGTGGACTAGGTGGAGTCATAAGTCTTCCAAAAAATGGCATGAGAGCTGTGCCCAAGTATGCAGCAGAGACTTTAAATGCATAAGGTCATCAGAAAATAATGTTTGTAGAATGAGGAATGAATTACATGTGTACAAAGAGTGTAAAAACAGGCACACAATGCAAAGACTGTCCAGATAAACTGGGTTACCAGAAAAGAAAACACTGTTATGTGAGTGTTTCCTTTTGCTCTGTAAAAAACAAAACTCTTTATTTTTCATGTTTGCAGATGTTTTCACCTTAAAGAAATCAATCATATATGCATTATGAATAATGAGATATATAAATATGCATTGATATTATAAACAGGATGAAATTAGGAATAAGAATAAAAGAATGAGAATTAAAGCTTTAATTCCTGTGTGCATAGCTTATTTTACAAGAATTCCCATGAGCATTTTTAGTATTATATATAGAACCTGCATTTAATGTAGCACATCCAGCATTTAAAATGCATTTACACAGAAATCAAAAGTGGAGAAATAAGAAATTAAATATTTTAAGCATTGGAGTACCAATGACACTCCCCACAGCGTACATTGTCACAAAATAAACATTCTCAACTTCAAAAGCTTCAGGAGGTCAAACTAATACAAGACTGGGTACTGGTCATGGTCCTTCTTGGGTGTTACTGTAAGAGACACATTAAATTGTTCTTATGTAACATTAATTAGGTAATAACTAAATTAAAGTTATTGCTACAATTAAATGAAGTGCGTATAAATATTGCTGAATATAGTTGAGAAGATGAAGTATTATTTATGGTATATTTCATTAAAACATTTATATAGGCAAGACCCAGATTTGTACCTCAGTACTCAGTGGTAATGGGAAACCAATATGTAGGAGATGCTGACACATGAATTAAAAAAAAAGATAACAACAACAACAACAAATTTAGTTGGGCGAGTCAATCATATAAATAATTTCATACAACTTTTAATATGGCATTGCATGTCTGCAAAAAAAAATCTCCTCTTAATGCTTTTTTTTCATTTAATGCACAATTCAAATGACTGAAAAATGTTTTAAAAAATGAAAAGAAAGTTAAAGCGCTCAAGCAGCAATCCAACTTGACATTTTAGATTTGCACTTCTCTGCCCTTAATTCTCCTTGTTGTCATGGAAACAGACTTTCCCTACTGTCTGTAAGGAGAAAGAAGAAGAGGAGATGGAGGGGGAGGAGGGCTGCTTTCAGGCAAATTATTTCTTCTTTTCTTTTTGTGGCAAAAAGATTGAGATTGTGTTTGTGATTGTTTATCTCCTTCTCTCTTCAAAGTCACACGATGTACATACAGAAACCCAATGGATTGGATGTATAATTAAGTACCTGACAAGAATGACAGCAGCATGTCTGTGTGTGTGTGTGTGTGTGTGTGTGTGCAAAAGAAACGGATAGAAACACATAATGTGGACTCCAAGTACACCACAACGTACACTCTCTTATCATTTATATCAGTACCAAACCACAATTTTTATTAAAAAGACACTTTATTTAATGTATCTCTCTGTCCCATTTTTTTAGTCCTGCATGCTCCTTACATAAATCTGGAAACAGCCTATAAAGCTTTGACATATTTGATACGTGATATTGTGAGTTACATAACTGCAAAGCCATGCTGAGCCAAGCTGAACTGATTCTGTCAGTGCCATACGAACACATAGGATCCTGTGTACCCTAAAGCCCACGGACTTTTTGCATCTTAAAAAAATATAATGTTCTGTATCCCTCTGTGTTGTGTTTATTTAAAGCTAAATTAGCCTTTAAATCTTCTTTGTAAATGCTTTACAAGGTATATTCCTCACTTTAGATGAGCTCACAAAAATGTTTACCTGAGTAAAATATTGGTCGTGGCCCAATGGATAGGGAGTCAGACCTTTAACCCAAAGGTTGTGGGTTTGAGTCTCAGGTCTGGAAGGGATTGTAGGTGGGGGGAGTGAATAACCAGTGCTCTCTCAACTTTCAATACCCTGACTAGGGTGAGACTCTTGAGTTTGGGTGCTGCAGCGTTGGCTGCCCAGTGCTCTGGGTGTGTGTGGTTGTTCACATTCATGCATTTTTTCTTGTTGCACCACTGCAGGTACATCGGTGCCACTTGTACTGTATCTGGGAGCCTGGCTGGTGCTTCCCAACCCATCTTGTTCAAATATATATCACTACACAATGTGTCTCGTCAGTAAAGCCGGTTATTTGATTAGGGGTAAATCTCCATTAGCTGTTTTCAAACAGACCACCAGTTAATACACAGAGCAGTAGATCACTGAAAAGCAACACAATACAGCGTTCAGCTTGCAATATACTTGTCAGTGATCTCTGGCTCTATGTATTAACCGGCGGTCTGTTTGAAAACAACTGATGGAGATTTACCCCTAATCAAATAACCGGCTTTACTGACGAGATGTGCATGAACGGGAGCCCTAATTTCATGTCTTGATATTTCCATGCCACAGGCCATTCCTGGAGTTTGTTTTGAATTGTTGAGCATATCTAGCCTGGGCCCGCCCATACTTCCTTTGACGCTACATTATTTTGGCGAGCAAAGTTAGTCTGTCCAAGCGGCCATTTTAGAGCGTTTCTGTTTAGAGCTCGGCGGGTGCAACACGATGATGCAGCAGTTCTGCGACCATACCGGCTCTCAAACATGGCGTGTACCGAGCAGCAACATTCGTTCGACGAAGTAAGTAAGTAAAGTAAGTAAAGACATTTTCCTACTGCTTTAATGAAGCTAGCTACAATTGGTTACGGTGTCTTCAGGTTCCGTCGCTACACATACTGTACGTCATTGGAATGAGTGATCTGATTGTTTGTAGATTCGTCCAGTAGTATACAGAGGCATCTGATGAACGCAGGTTAAGCCTGCCTCCCAGAAGGCGGGTAGTAAGGTAGCTTGGCCAGACTAAGCTCCTATGAGCTTTAAAAGTCATGGAAGCCAGGCTAGAGCATATCAGTACAAGTTCTTGCCCTTCGGGCTCTTCCTGTCACCCAGTGTCTTCACAAAAGTTGCGGAGGTGGCCCTTATTCTCCTGAGAGAGCTGGGCATTTTTATTAATGCAGGCATTTTTGACCTAACAGTAAGTATTGCACTGTGAGCTTATTTTCTGTGATAGAAAGACTAATGAAGAAACTGTAAAACTGTGGAGTGACTGAGAAACCTTTAATAAACCAAACACTGTCTGTGAATTAGACGATAGGACATGTGAGACAAGAAACATTCAAAGGGCTGTCAGAAACAGCTTACATAAACCCAGAAGCCAATTTTGTATACAACAGATTAACCTCCACTGCTATAACAACAAATTTGGCAACAATTAGTTAATGAGTTAAAACAATAGGTATCGTGATAAGACTACTACTACTACTACTAATACTAATAATAATAATAATAAGATGAAGAGGAGGAAGAAGAAATATTTTTCCTTATATTAACAAAGTATGATTACAATATGCAATATAAATGTGAATGCATTTATTTATTATAACACATGCACAATCACATAATCATTTTATGTAACTGACATTAAATGTGGTTACAGTGTTAATCTGATGTATGGACTATTATGTACAATATCCATTCTTTCTAGCCCGCTTTACAAAACTGGAATTTTCATTTATTCTCCTATTCTTTTCTTCTTCTTTTTCATCGATATTGTGTTTTATTTAAGTAATTCACTCATTACAAAGACAGATAAGTCTCCCTATATTTGTTGCTTTTACACCCGCATGAACACTGGTTAGGAAGGACATGATTAAACAAATTACTTTGTCACTTCATGTCTATTTCATCAAACCACCCACAGAAATCTATTTCAGCTTAGTATCATCATTATAACATTAAGGCATATGTTTCTGAGTAGGATGTGCTAGAATAAACAAACAACTGGTGTTGAGGTGACACCTACACACAGAATTACACAATATTCCCAGTCCACAGGGACATTTAGCACACATGGTGACAGCATGACATGAGCTAACAATGCCCTGTATAACAGAAGAGGAAATACTGGAGGTGTCACTGAAGCTGTGTGAGCAAGATTTTACTGTGACTAATGAAAACATGGTTATGATAGATAGATATCTGCACATATCTCAGGCTGCCCGGTGGACATCTGGGCAGGGATAGAACATCACATGGACTTCTATCAAGCACAGATACTCCTGGAAGCATGCGGCACACATCCAAATAGCAAGACAGGGGTTGAAGAGCCTTGTGAAACACCCAGGACCACCACCTGAGGGGCATTGCTGATGTCTTCCACACCGACTGGACCACCGGCATGTGCTGGGGGAGCACTTCTGCTCAGACTGAAAGAGCACATGGGGAGAACAGGACTCTGTTTATAACATACACTTGGGAGCAAAAGTGAGGAGGTAAAGAGCTTTGATGTTGAAGTTGTTTGGTTTGTTAATGTATTGCAAACTTCATTGGCACTGAACATTCTGAACACTTTCCTCTGTTGTCTGAAATCTGCGAAGGGACAGACAAGTGCAACACAAGCTTTCTTACACAACGGATCCTTTTTTGTTTCTCCGGGTAGCTGCTTCCTCCTCAGACCACTCCCGTCAGAAACGTGGCTGAGGATCTGCCACAGCTTTGAAGGATGTTAATATATATAATGCTAACGTTAAGAGCCTAGGCTATATGTTACAGTACAATTTTATAGGCTATACTCTGTTGCTGAATTTATGTTTTAACAATAATAATATAGAGTAATACTTTATTTCGATAGTCCAGACATTCTATTAACAGTAAGTAACTTTGCAACTGCATGTCAACTAATAGTAATACTGTGCTACTGTTCCGCATCACACATGCATGCAGCAGTGCTGGTTCAGTCATGCAAGCTTCGCCCACTCCAGAAAGCAAAATAGATATATTTCTAACGTTTAAAGACGGTATCAGCGCACTAAGGAAAATACAATGCTTTAAACAGCATCAAACCCATGAGGGATTGATTTGATCCATGATCGACATTAAGGGCTGCTTAAGAATAAGTTTGCACATCAAATTATCCTGACTCACTGAACCTGGATGGAATTCTGTGAACTTAAATTGTCATTTATGAAACAGCGTTAGTCCCTGATTGAATTTTACGTTTATTTTAGGTCAGGTTTTGGAATTTATGGCCTGCTTTTCTTAGCGTTTTTTTATGAAACACCCCCAGGAATGCATGTTGTTCCTACAGAGTTCAGTTCCAACCCTCTGTAATCATCAAGTGCTCCTTCAGATCCTAATTAGTTGGCTCAGATGTGTTTGATCAGGACCAGGGCTGGACACTGTTGTAGATTAATAGCCTGCGTTCCAAAGTGCATACTATCCATCCTAAATTCTATGTAATATTAGTCATTTTTAATACTATTAAGGTGGATATGCACATTGGGACACAGAGATAGTGTGAGCTGGGCTGCCCGTGCAGGTCCAGCATTAATGGGACTTTGTTTTGTCAATGAGCAAAATCTTAGAGGTCCTGTGCTGGCAGCCCGCTGGGGACCCATAGGCTAGCCCTAAGTGGGCCCAAAAAGGGCCAGTGCAGGCTTGTTTGCAGGGTGAAACACACCACACAACCACAACAACCACTGCTCATAGACAACATCCTGGCTGCATCATCTCCACTTTTAGGAACTGGTGTATGTTGGGACTCTCCCACTGTTGTGCTGCAAGCCCAAAGATATTAACAAAAAATGTGAGCTCCACACAATGCCAGGCCTAAACCCTCTTCCATCTGCTGTAGGTGAATCAAAACAACTGATAACAGCTCTCAAGGATATGTGTCGGGTCCCCGCTATGATAGCAGCAACATTTACAAATGTTTACAGAACAAGCGGAAACCCAGTGTGCCCCGTAGCTTTCTCTATCATCTAATTTTGATGATAGAAAGTCTGCGACTTTTTCAAGCCATACAGCTGCCCCATCTAATCTGCTGCTTTTTATGCATCATACAATTACTGTAGAGACAATTAATGCCATGAATTTAGCATTTTAGAAATAATTTCTAATCAGTTACTTAAATGGGTCATATGATGCAATTTTAAAAGATCATTATTTTGTGTATTTGGCATAAAAGAATTTGTTAAAAAACAACCTTTTTTTAAATACTGTATATTATTGTCTCTCTCTCTGTTATTGTTTATCTCTCAAACGTGTTGTTTTCTACAAAAAAAAAGCTCTGTGTTCGCAAAGCCATACTATCATACTACTCTTACTATTTCTGCAGTGTCCAGTATGTATGCTGTGCATAATAAGCAAATTTTCTTTATGCATGGAATACCTGGATGGCTCACTATTGCCAGAATCTGCTAAATGTAACTCAAGTCCACTGAAATCAATTCAGAATCTGTGTTTGAAATAGCATACTATCATACAACTACTACTACATTGCAGAATGCTTAGGGTATATTTTAGTACAGAAATGCCCGTATGCACGTAATGCCCAGATTACCTGCTACTGCTCTATCTTATACTGCTATCCTAGGTCGGGTCTGGAAATGTTGAGACTCTTGATTTCTGATGCCTTTCTGTCCTTTCTGCATCTTCTCAGCACAGCAGTGTTGTACACATTAGGCTTGTTCGAGATGTGAACTACACTAGCCTGCCACCGGCTGGCTAGAGTTGCTGCTTACAGGGTGGAATTAAAAGCAGATATGTCAAGTCAAACTTTCCTCTTAAATAGATGACGCTGGATTAAGCAGTAGCCTACATAAAAAGTGTTTACGTTGTTAAAAAGAAGTTTCTGTGTATTCTGTGCTCTTGTGACACTCTTACTGTGGTTGCATACTGCAAAGTGAAGTAAATGCAATATTTGTCAAATACACAGAAACTTGACCCAGATACAGTTATCATGGTTGTTTTTTAATTTATTTTTAATTCTTAATTAATTATTATATAGTAAATACTGTAAACAAACCAGTATTTTGATCAATTTAATCAATCCGCTGCTTACCTTTTAATTTCAGCATAAGCACGTCATTCCTGAAATGCTGATATGTCCTGCAGAGTTTAGCTGCAAGCCTGAATTTTTTTTTTATATTTCAGTATTCTATTAAAATTTATATATTGTTACGAAAACCTAAAAAAATTCACTATATGTTGCCCCAAAAACACATCCTTCAAAAACATAACGGTGTTGTCAGCTAACTGACTTTAGTGGCACACCAACAGTTATTTCTTTTAAAGGGATTTCTTAGATATGCAAAAGTATAAGTTCAGTATCTAGCTATCAGAAACAGATATGGGGAGATTGGGCATTCCTGCCAGACTCCCTGGTTGAGAGTAAATTTAGGAGAGGTACCACTGCTGAGTTTGATAAAGCTATTGCAATTCATATAAAGCATTTTAATAGATCTACAAAACAATCCCACACTGTGATGAGTCTGTAACAAAAAAATTATCATTAGAGGAAAAGACTTAATTATTAAAAAGTTGTCTTTTTGTACAAAAACCCACAAAACAAAACAAGATTGACCCTCATCATTTAAATTATTCAAAACACATTTTAAAGGAAGTAGGTTCCCGGGTTTTTGTTTTTTTTTAATCATCGTCTCCATTCCAATAGGTGGCGGAATATGCACCAAATCTGGTTTGCCAACCGCCAGAAAACATCAAAAGAAGACAAACGTTCCTGCTTCGTTTCTTAGCACAACATAGAAGTGTAAATACACACCAGTAGCATTTAGGGTGGATGTTTGAAATAATAATCATTTCTAACACGTTATAACATTACGGACGCAACGACATGGGAGGTGGTGACCTTGTAAGTACAACTTCGTTATACCTTTTTTTAGTTGCGCAGTTGCTAATGATTGTGTTCAGTTTAGCATGTTTATGAGGTCATGCCACAATTATTTATATAGCGCTTTTAATAGTTTACCGTACAAATGTGTCAAAGCGGCTTTAAGCAGAGAAATAATGCTTCAGTAACGCAAACAAAAGTCCGCTTTAGAGCTGCTCTGTAACGAGGGCAACATCCGTGTTTGTGCCATAGAGTCGATAATATTGTCAAATATCAACGTCACCAAGTACGCAACCAATAAGCTAATTATGTAATAAATGTGATTTATTCTGCCTTCACGTGCTATCGAAATAAGTTAAACGAAACGTTAAATGCGAGTTTACTAGTCGGAGATTGGATGTTGAACGGCATCTCAAGTCTTTTATTTACTTTTGGAAAATTAGGAAATATGCATTCACGCAATGATGTATTTACTGTAATTACGAGATAACGTTACCAACTTCTAAAAAGCGTTCACGTCCTCGTAGAACTCGTAATTTTAACTTGTGGACGGCAAGCTCTCTGAAAGCTACGGCTTGTACTCTGCTCGTACCACGTGAAAGCAAAATCTGACGCAGAACCTCAGAAGTTATTACTGTAATGTTGTATAATAATAATGGACTGGACGATATTACAATGGGTATAATACCAGGAAGATGCGCATCTCATCAATAAAGACGGTTCCTCTAGCGCTAAATCTCCGTCAGCTGTTTTTAGAAGGAACGCTAGTTTGTACACAGAGCCGTAGATCACTGAAAAGCTGCGAGTTGAATCACCCGCGAAACTCAACGCGCAGCTTCTCTGTGATCTACGGCTCTGTTTATAAGCTGGCGTTCCTTCTAAAAACAGCTGATGGATATTTAGCACTAGTCAAAGAACTGGCTTTACTAATGAGTAGCGCATAATATATCGTAAGATATATATCGCCCAGCCCTAATAATAATAATAAAATATATAAGTATTCACACCAGGGCTCTCAAGTTTTAGCAAAAGTTTGAAGTGAGATTAATGTTAATTGTTGGAGACACTCAAATATTTTTGAAGCAGCCCCTTGTTTCCACTCACTTCTCTCAACTCCTCGCTAGAAGTACAATTTTATCTATTGTTCATTTGTGCACAAAATAGAAATTCTTACAACTGATAAATCTGATAAGTCAAATTCATACAAATAATATGAAATGTTACATATATTTCAAAAATATAAATGAATCAAATATAAAAAGACATTTGGCCCAACTGAACAAGTTTTCAGTGTACATGCTGTACACATCAGTAGCATTGCAGAACTTGCCCTGGTCATGTATGTTAATCTGTGTGTAAGAGAGAGTACAAGTTTCATCTTATGGATGGCATTTTGTGTTTTTGCACATTTTGATCTCTTGATGACAGTGGTAGGGGTTTGAACTAGAGTAACTAGTCACACGTAATGGAATTATGCAATTTAATTACAAAGTTAATGTAATGCTTTATTACCAAAAAAATATATATTTTTCTGTTCATGCACAAATACGTGTTGGGTAATGATTACAATGTAGTGCGCATGCGGGCACACTTACGGAAAAACCAGCTGAAAAAAAACGTGTCACTGGTCCAAGTCACAACACCCAAGTGCATGTGAGGGCTTTGGTGTTAATGATGTTGCCATAGAAACACATAATTTAGAGTAGAATGTCATGTGTTGTCATCTCAGAATTAGGACATGCATTACTTCCCCACCCCCTCTTCCCCTCCCCTCCCCCTAGAGGTCTTTTATTAAAAGTGATTACTGCATATTTGTTTGTCTAACACAAAATCTGTATTATATCCACAATTACCACCAGAACTTGAAAAAGAGTTGGCATCCGCAAACTCTGAAAAACATCGAGCGTGTCTGGAAAGCGGAGCAAAAACATGAGGCGGAGAGAAAGAAGATCGAGGAGCTCCAGAAGGAGCTTAAAGAGGAGCGAGCCCGAGAAGAGATAACCAAATATGCACAAGAGACGGGCGCTGTTAAGTGTGTGACGTTCAGCCACATTCTCTGTTTTCACAGTCAATCCCAGAGCATTTTTTCATGAAAGAAATTAATTATAACACATGAATGTAATTGGACTTAGTGATAATAGGAGACTTAAAGGATTAAGCATATAATGTAATATCGAATTTTTCAACATTGCAGGAAGAAAGATGACCGTTTGGACTGGATGTACCAGGGTCCAGCAGGACAGATCTCTCGGGAGGAATACCTTCTTGGTCGGCCCATTGACAAGCAGATCACACAGCAGTATGATGAACCTGAGAGTGGTCCATCAGCTGAGACAGGTCTCCTGCCTGGTTCTATATTTAACACTGCAAGTTCTGTCTCTACTAATGATATGGCTGCCAAGATCAGAGAAGACCCTCTTTTTGAGATCCGGTAAGTTGTAATGGTTTTATTTGTATTTTTATTTACTAAAATGATTGTAATTGCACACAAAAATGATGGTTTAGAGCATTCCAGGGTTTTGAAGATGTGGTGTAATTTCAGTACAATGGGGAAAAGCAAAACATAACCTGCAGGCCTGCAAGACCTTTTTTCTTTTATTTGGATTTATTAATCACCACTGAAACTGAACTGAACTGAAAGACCTGTAACCCCTTTAACTAGGTTAAACAATAGTTTTTTTATTAAATACATGTGTGTGTGTGGTGTTTACAGTAAGTGTTAATCAGTTTTTTGTTTTCAGAAAACGTGAGGAGGAGAAGAAGAGAGGGGTTCTTACAAATCCTGTTAAAATGAAAGAAATCCAAAAGATGGTGAGTAGTTTACTTTGTATGAGAGTTTTGTGGTATGTTTAGTGCTCAAAATGTTAATTTACTGTTACCCAACTAACACATATAGAAATGTGTTTGGAAAATTGAATTGACAAATATAAATGTTATCTAATTGCATTCCAAGGAATTTAAGAGTTGATGGTAGACGTGTGCACAAATATTCAATCTGCAATTATTTCTTGGAAAAAAACAACTAAAAACTCTGTTCAAAATATGTCCTGTGTTGCTTTGCTGTCTATAAATGCAGAGCTGTTGAGAAACAAAGCTCCAACATGCTTTGATCTTCCGTCACACAGTGGTGTAGTCTCCGTGATACCCACAGCGTATACCCACTATGAAAGGTCAAGAATTTGCATGTTTCCACTTAAAAATACAACCGAAAAGCTGGTTCAGGTGAAACTTAAAACAGGAACATTAAAGGGTTAGTTCACCCCAAAATATATATTCTGTGTTTAATTACTCACCCTCATGTCATCCCAAAACCATAAGACCTTCGTTCATCTTCAGAACACAAATTAAGATATTTCTGATGATATCAGAGAGTCATCCAACCCTCCAAAAAACTTTGTATGAAAACATCGGTAAAACCATCAAAGTCAATGTAACATCATTGGATCAATGTCACTTTGTGACGCTAGGAGAATGCTTTTTTTTTTTTTGCTCAAAGAAAGCAAAAATAACATCTTATACCGTTCTTCTCCCGTGAACTATGTCTTCCGCCATTTTAGAGAGTATCACAAATCAGCCTATACACAAGCTTTAACGTATTTGACGTAATCAGCCTTCATCAATCAGAATGGTGGAGTAAATTATTTTAGTTTTCTCTCTACAAAGGGGGTATAGAATTTGTTACAAGCATGAACTTTTTTCAAGATATTCAGATTTCCGAGAGGTCAACAAATGTGTTAAAATGAAAAAAATAAATAATTTTCAATTTCTTCCCCATTCTGTCGAGTCTGCTTAAGAAACAATGAAACAAATGGGCTTTAATGCTAGAACTGTTGGTTGTTTGGAACCATTGATTGCTCAATGACACGCATTACTGCGAAAAAAGTCCATCCCTACTCCCTAGTTAAAAAATAATGTGTGTGTCTTAATAAACTTAATAAATTCAAATTCAGTAGTTGAATTTTATACATTTTTAAAGGCATTTTCTTTTTCCCCTACTTTTTTTCAACAGTTGCGTCACAATCTTGAGAAGGAAAAAAAGAGGAAACAAAAAAAGAAGAGGAGAGAAGAGAAAGAGATAAGAAGGGAGAAAAAGCACAGAAAGAGGAGTTCAAGCTCTGATGAGGATGACAGAAGAAATGGGTATAAAATAATAAATATATATATTTTTTTCTTCTTTTATTTTAATTTACTGTTACAATCTCACTGTGCTCCTTGTTTTGAGAGATAGCATACCTAATTTAAATACGTTCTTTAACAGTATGTATTTGTTTTGCCAACCAGGTCAAAAAAGAAACGATCAGATTCCACAACCTCTAGTAGGCATCACAAATCAGGCTATGGACTTCAAGTGAGTAATTTCCCGCCTGACTGTCCTGCTGTCATGTTTCTTATGGATTTTGTTATTAAAGATTTTATTATATTTTTCATATTAAAATAAATTATTTCAGTCCTGCTGACCTCAGTAATGGACGAATAAAGTAGTTACTGGATATGCATAACCAAATTCATTTAATTTGACTTATGACATCCATACCACTGTTTAACACTGTTCAGCTAATATCAGTAACACTTTAATATAAGGATCAGTTCTCACTATTAACTAATTGCTTAATAGCATGCCTAGTAATAACATATTGGTTATATGCAAAAACAGATTTTTATTATTATTTATTTATTTGTCATTTAGAATTTTGTCTGTTTATGAATTTATTGAGTTTATTTGGGGTTGTGTTTTTACTTACTTATCGTTTGTATTGTTTGTGATATTTTGTATTAAGTTTGTTACCCCTTGTGGGATTAATAAAGTTGTTAGTTTAGTTAACTTTAACTTAAATTTGTGAATAATTTACTGATTTATTATTGTCTTAACTGTTGCAGTTACCAGGAAACAGATCCCATCACTCTTCAGTATCCAACCACACCGATCGCAGCTCAAGAGACAGGAGTCAATCACCGGCATCTCATAAAGACAGAGACAATCACTCGTTTAGACTAACAGAGCAGAGGTCTAAAACAAAAGCTCCAAGCCCATCAAGACCCAGAGACCGCTATCAAAGAAAATACAGCAAGTATGATATGTACCACATAAAGCAAGCGTGAATATTTTATTCTTGTCTGTATTATTTAGTCTGAACAGGAGGTTAACTAAAAACTTTGTCAGCTACATAAAATCCAAATATATTTTCTCACTCTCAGGCACCTCTCAACTGAAGAGTTGGAAAAGAAGAGAAGGGAAATGATGGATTTTGCTCGTGAAAGAGAAGTGGAAAGGCAAAGTAATGTCCAGAGGTACAAGATACAAGAGGAACAGGAGAAAGCCAGAGACAATGTCAAACAGGATCGTCATGCTGGCTTCATACAGTCAGTATTTCCATTACTCAAACCAGAATTGACCTAAAATAAATGCTACTGTTATCCAATCATTTATGTCAGTGATATTCTGTTTTATACACATGGGAAAAGCACTTAGCACTTTGTCCAGCCATAAAATGATTTTGGTTAATGAAATTCTCACAAATTATTTTGTAAATTTGTTTGCAGTGACATGAAATTAGAGAGTGCTGCCACCACCTCTCTGGAAGACCGTGTGAAGAGAAACATTCACTCTATTCAGCGGACCCCTGCTGCTCTGGAGAAGAACTTCATGAGAAGATAAGACTATGGATGAGAACATGGAAACTTTTACCAATGCCTTTTGTATTAAGTTTAAGATTTGTAATTTTTAGATAACATCATGATGACAGATCATGGTTGTAAATAAAATGACCAAATGACTTGTTCTCCTCAAGGTCTTTGTCTTAACCATGCAGCACTCAAGCCACTAGGAGGCAAGCCTGCAACCTATAGCCAAAAACGCATAATGGCTAATGGAGTTGAGGCTTCACTTTGCTGAATAAACCACAATATCTGTGAAGAACCAATCAGAATCACCACAAGATGCATGCTGGTTAGAAATGTGTCTGAGGGCAGTTCGTCTTGCTTCTTTCAGATTAACACTGTCTGAGTTTATCTGGGCTTTTTCAAGCTTGGTGATGTTGGTGGATAGTGGCCATTATTTCGATGCTTTGTAAATCGGATATATCAGCAAGTACTGCAAAGCAAAACTAACCTACAAGCCTTCAGGGAGTTATCACATGTCCTCTGAAGCAGATTGATGGCTTCTTGGCTGACCTGTGACTCGATGTATGATGCAACTTCCATTATACATCGAGCCGGAACTCTGCGCTCGCTCGGTGGGTTATTTATGTTATCATTTTAAAACTAGAGAAACCATCAATCTGCTTCAAAGGACACTTTCTATTTTTTAAGAATTCATTTCTTATTGTAAAATACAAATTCCTTAAAGATAATTCTCAATTGTTATTGTTTCAATCCCTTCAGGTACTTACATGTTTGGTGTTAATGGACCATTCTTCCAATTCAGCTTCTTTTGATGTCACTGAAAGTTACAATGGTTCAGTTTGTTTTTCATGAAGTCCCAAGAGTAACAATGGAGCTGTTTCTGTTTTTCAAGGATAAATTGTTACTGTACCTTATGTTTTCATTGAAAGTCTTTATTAAATGGAACATTGATTTGCTGAAGAAAATGAGGTTGTTACCACAGAAGTATCTTCTTAGAAATAAGATTAAACATGTTTCTTATTGGCAGATTTTATCCAGCAAATCATTATTTACAAAAAAGGTGTTTTCTGCAATTAATATGAGGAAAATACTTGCGCTTATTTTGGCACTGTACATATTCAGTTAAAAACATGTATCAATGAAAATATTCAGTGTTTAAGACCTTTTGTGCTTTCCTGACTCTTCTGACCAAGAGGAGTATTTCTACTTGTATTTATTTGATTTTAATATGCATGCATGTATATGCATATCTTGTGTTTTGAGCTTTTATACTTTCCCCTGGAAGCTCCTATTTGTTGTAAAGTGTTTTTTAGCAAGAACCCACCAGCCTGGTTGTATTGCGTGGGGTGTCCCCTGATAAAAATCCCATTCTGGGGGTAAAAATATAAATTTGTTTTGGCAAGTTTCTAGAATTAAAATTTGCATTGCAGGAGCTAAATATCACATTATTAAGTTCTTTATGTATAAGGCCTTCTGTCCCCAAGTCCAAGATTTTCTGCAATTATTCAGCTGTGATCCTTTGCCACTCAAACTATCCTACTGTGTTAGAACAATATAGTCAGACAATATACTGTAGGCAGATTTGCAACATTTCCTGTTGATTGGAACTCCTTAATTATTGTCCTATTGGTGGAAGTAGACATTTGCAATGCTTTAGCTTCAAAGCTTTTATGTGCTATTTTCTGGCCTCATATTTTGTAAAGCTCAACAATCTGTTGCTACACAACAGAAATATTTTCTTTTTTTTATTTCATTGTGATGGATGACAAAGACGATTTATCAAGTTTACTTTGAATGCATAAAATATCTCTCAATTAGTATTTTTTTTATTTGTTTGTTTGTGTTGCAGGCTTTAATCTGCTGCTGTTGTTTTCTTTAGATTTGCCTCTGTTCCATACAGTTTTTAAGCTTGTGTCTTTCTTTACGCTTTACACATAACCTCTGTCCTGCTAACTCAGATTAGCATTTGTTTTAAATAAATCAAATTTTAGTTAAGGACTCTATTGTCCAAAAGTTATTAATCAGCGCTTAACCTGTTTTTCAGAAAGCCATTTTTATAAATGAACAACTATTCTAGATTAGGTCCAACCTTGTCTGGGAAACCACCCCCTAATATAAGCCCAGGGGCACACAGAAAGCATTTTATGCTGTGTTAAGTTTATTGCAAGCAGTCAATGCTTTAGAGCAACATAGATAAGAAATTAGAGATGAACACTCTTAACAGATAACGGCTACAATTACAGAGGCTCACTTCAAAGACAAAGACCGTCACATGATGAGTGTGAATTCAGGAAAGGGAACAAATATATTATTGGCAGCATGTTGATTGTGGCGGAGGCCTCTGGTTTGGATCTTTTGGTTTCCTGTGGCTAGCATGCCGTTCTAGACTTCCAGAAGTAGTTCTTGCAGCCTGGTTTTTTTGTAGCATCTTTGTCTGCTTCTCCACTGTCTCTTCTCATTAGGTCCAATCCACTCTGTAGAATCCCCAGAGATGGGCTGTCAGACTGGATGAGTGTTGGGTCTGAGTTACTGAGCAACCACTGAAGCTCTGGAAAGGAGTATCTGTCTGGCATCTGTTAATTGAATGAAATCAGTTTTTCGAGTTAGAAAGAAAAGAACATTTTATGCTTAAAACAACTATGTATGCTCCAAAGAGTGTTACTTTCAAATCTTACCTCCTCATCAGCAGGAGTGCCATGAGATGCCTGTAGCGCTGAGTTTAAAACCATATGAGATCGGCTGCATGATATGATGCCTGCAGTCATGGCCAAACAGAACAGGGAGACGGTGAGGTGAAGTTGGGATGAGGCCATCGCTGCTGTCTTGTGGATGTGGCTTGTCGCTCCTGTGCTCCCTAAATGTGTGTTTTTGCTTATTCCGGCTGTTTTTATACTGGTACCTTCACTAACAAATTAAAAATTAACAAGTTCAGCTGGTTGCAGCTGGTATCTGCTGGTCAGATGTAACTTTAAATGCAGTTGCATGTTATTTTCCATCTTCAGCAAAGTAATTTATGTTTTCCTGCTATCTAAATAAACACAGAGCGCATTCACATGAAGCAGTACCCCCAATAAACTGCTAATTAGCCCCTTTTAAATTGATCTGTTGATAGAGTAGCTTTGCTGTTTCTGGGTCATAAATTCTTCATAGACATCACTAGCAAAGGGCTGTTACCATGAAACAGGGCAACTTTTCCTTGAACGGTTTGTCACTGCCTACATCGTTATGCACGTCTCTAAATATATAGATATATTTACTTATGGCATGCCATTTAGGAAACTTTTAGTATATGGAATGGAATTAAACTTTAATATATGGGCTGAAAATTTTAATATATGGTATTCAAATCTGAATGTATGTAATAAAGGTTTGAATATATGGGACGAAACTTGTTTTAGTGAATGAACGACACTGAAGAGTTTTAACAGTATTTTGAAACAAGTGAATGGTATCTTACTTTTTAAAAAAAAAAAAAAATTCAGACACCTTGTGCCAACAAAAATCTCACTGGATTATTACAATTAGCAAAATGAATGCTTGGAAATGCATACTAATATTTTTTTACTGAAACACTACAGCAAAACATAGAAAGTAGCTTTGATAAAATATGTAGGCAAACATGTATTGTAGTTCTGAACTCGAGCTATTTTAGTGTAATCAAATCATACAACAAAAAGTCCTATAATTAACAGATACAGCAGATAAAGAGCTGTTTTCTTCTTTTAATGTCAGATTATGTCAGAGTACTCTTGTTTTTTTCTGGTATTAAATTAAAAACATGGAGGAAAAATAGGTGAGCATTCCTTTAATAACATATCCTAGATTACACTTAACCTGGTTTTAATGCATTTCTTGAAGAAAATGATTTAAAACGAGTTACGAAGATATTGTGGTGATATATATGTGACATCGAGCTGTTAACATTATAACAATAGGCGGAGTTTTAATGTGACATATTTGTCACATTAAGATAATGAGCTGCTCAATTAATTTAGCTGAATCAAATGCAAAAAAATGATTACTTCTTTAAAGGGTTTTTGTTTTTATCTTTTTAGAATAGTTAAAATTTTGATGTTGTGGAAAAGCAAAAAATACTAAATATAAAGCAAAAGACTGATACAATTTATTTTTTTCAATGGAGAAGTAAATGCTCAATGTAACATATACATGTAACATCAAAAATATATAATTAACGCTCAATGTCATATATATATATATATATATATATATATATATATATATATGTAACATTACCGATCTCTCACAAGGAGGGGTTGAATTTTAAAAGA
>JAUCNO010000385.1:922143-939947 GCA_032353835.1 Enteromius viviparus
TTATGGTTGGTTGTGTGTTCTCCGTGAATGCTGATCCCGGGTCAGGTGAGTGTGCTGGTGAGTGTGACGGTGTGACACAGAAAACACACCACTTTAGATTAAACTGAACACGCATGCTTGAAGATGCAACTCGTATAGCATGAAATGTAACTTGTAACATTTAACATGGCAAAAGCCTAACAGACATATTTATTAAAAGTCAAGATTAAAAGTTAATCTGTTTTTAATTTTGGAAGAAAGGGTTATGCATTAATATTTTATTTTGCATCTGAGGTCATAAATGAATTTCATAAATGAAAAAAAAAAACATGTAGTTGTAAACAAATGAACTGAAATTTGGCAAGAAATGGAAAGCTAACAACATGAGTGGCAACATTAATTTATCATTTTTACTCTGTGTAAATGTTTAACAGGTAGTTGATCTCGTGGAGAACAGCACACAGATGTCTGGAGCAGACACAGCAGCAGACAGATTGTCTGACACACATTCTCCTGCTCTTGATCAAGGTTGTGTTTTTCATGGTCTTCCTCATCCTCTCTGTGCTCTCAGACAATGATAGCCTCGATGTCTCTTTCTCATCATGATCAGATTCAGTCTGGCTGTAGCAGTGAGGGTCGTGATGGACAGCAGAGACAGGTGAAGGTGGACACAGTGTTGGAGCGTTCAGGTGCAGAACTGACTCAGCTGTGTTGAGATGCAGTAGAAGTGGGTTCACCGCCTGTAAGTACATGATTGTTAGGACAATATGTTTAAATAAAGCTTTGTTTCATGTGTTGTTGATTTGTTTTTTCATGGGTTTTTTATTTACTTTTTTTCTAAATTATTCATGTTTTCTATTGTTTAACTTAAGCTTTGAGATGTAAATTGAAATGTATTCACCTTGTCTGAATTTTGTCATGCATTGCGATGTCATATGAAAAGCAAACAACATTTTGCTTGTTTTTACAGGATCTTCTCATGTATAATCACCCAAACCATCAATCTCCTGGACAGTGGAATGTTACATTATAAATATAAATGGACAATAAAAAGTTAACATAAATGTTAACATGGTGTTAACATAAATACTTTTTCATGTACCTGTCTGAAAGTGAGTGGCTTTCCTTGAGAAAGGATGTCTGCATACAGTATTTACAGACACAAAAACACAACAGTCGTTGCCATTAACCTGTTTAGGAATTGCCTTGACAAAATTTAAAGTAGAGATCCATTTACATCATCATACGGTGTCCTACATTAGTTCTCATTCGTCCAACGGTCCACCTGGAAGCCTCCAAGACACAGCCTTTATTGACCCTGTACTCCTCTGTGAGGTACCTTCTGTTAAAATAAACCAACAACACAATAATAATGATTAATAATCATTCAATAAATATCCATTATGTTGAATTACTGTTTTGAGACGATACAGGTAATATATATTTTATAAAAAAAAGGGGGGGGGGTTGATGAACTGTAGAAGTATCATTTTTGTGGGTGTGTTTTTACAGAGTCTAGAAAAACAGAAGAAACACAAAGCACTGTTACAGCACTGTGCAGATGTTTTTATTCAAAAGATTATGGATTTTTTTTTTTTTTTACAAAGAAACTGCCTTTATTATACCAAACATTTTTGCATATCTGAATTTCTTTTACAGATGGTGTTCCTGCGTCTACTGTACATAAAGCCATGATAACGTAATACTTACCTAACTATGTATCGTACGTAAAGTTTTGCTGGGCAATCCACTATCTTGCTGTTTTGAATATGGAATCTTTTTCTCCTCGTGTATTCATGTTCAGTATGCTGCTGAACAAAGGAAAAATAATGCTTTAATTACATATCTTCAGGGCCAGGCACAAGCATTTATTTGTGAATGAGCAAACTATTTTCATATGAACTATATCAACTTGTAATGTGGACATGCTTCTCGCTGCATTACAAAAAAATTATATTAATTAAACCGTTTGATCATACTTTTTACATTTAAATAGCCTAATACAGAATAGATATGTAGACAAATATGGGGTAATGTGCAAATGAACTTATTTCTGTAATTTTAAAGGCACACTATATGCCTTACTTACAACATTTATATAATGTGTGAGTACACCATGAATGCCTCTTCCAGACCATGTTTTTGAATCACTACAGTACAGTTGTAATAAGTCTTTATATTCAAGCTACTTTAGTTCTTAGACTTTAGAATAGCTCAGGCTAAATTGTTCTTACACAAGACCCATACGGTTTTGTTTAATAACCTCTAGAGTGGCATGAACTTCATTGTGTACTGTACCTTTAAATTAACATTCATTATTTACAGAATAATCTCAGGTTCACATTGCTTTAATCATGCATAGATTTTGTGTTGATGATCATTGCAAATAATATTCAGTAGATATTTGCATAATACAGTAATAGGTACAGCAATATTTCCTATTAGGAGAAAACATGCAGTAAATATATGGAATGTTAAATATATGGAATATATGGAATGTTAAATTAAATTGTTAATTTATGTGCCAGACACACGCTTGTGGCTTTTCAGTAGATGTCTCAGTTCTTCTGTCACGAGCCGTGCCTCTGTGGTTAACTCCGGTAGTCAGCAGCGGGAACCTTCGCCGGAATATTGAGTTCCTACCCGGACCTTTTAGTACCACGTACCTTGGGAACTTCCGCGATGTGTTCGCGCCAGTTTTCAGCCTTTAAAAGCGGCGGTCGGACGCTAAATCAGTGCGAAGTTTTGATTTGCCTGGCTGTCAACTCTGAGCGTTTTTCCCGTGGATTATCTTGTGTTTTTCTGGACTGTTTTTGAACTTTGATTCTCGCTGCCTGCCCTGATTGTTTGCCTGGACTTTGACTCTGCTTTTTGGATTACCCCTTCTATTGTTGTTTGCTGGTGTTTGACTTGTGCCTGTTTGACTACGCTTCTAATAAAAGCCTGCGAATGGATCCCCACGACTCAGGTGATTCGTCACATCTTCTGAAGAAACAATTCCTGTGATATATTCTTTTGTTGATGTACATATTTTGAAATTTGATGGGAGCCAGTCTGACAGAAACAAAATAAATTAATTTAAAGAGGTGCATACTTTTCATCTACATAATCCTTTTAGTGCTAATTAACAACTGTTACGTAACTAAGATTGAGTAACGTTACTTACTAAAATTAATTATGGTTTATTGTAGTAAACCTGTGGCTTTTTTTAAACAGGAATGATTACCATTTATATTACCAGTTTTACTACAAAAAACACGGTTAATCTATGGGTGGTTTACCAGGGAAGTACAAAAGCCCTGAGATTTTATTGTTGTTGTAAAACCATGGGTAATTTTTGCAAAGAGACAAAAACGCAATCAAGCTATCGACGGTTACTGCACGTTGTTTTCGCAAATCGTTTATATATAAGATTATAAAACAGAAATAACCTGAATGTCTGTTTTGTCCTTCGTTATCCATCGCGGGTATGCTTTCCACGTAATTCATCAGGGCGGCTGATCCTGGGATTTGAAGTGCCGCGAAAAAAAAAAGCATTCTGCGCATGATCGGTGGCCTCTTAAGGTGTTTTTTTTTCATTGAAAGCGGGCGTAATCCCAACACCTCCAGAAACGCCCATTTTACGTCATGATAACGATACTTCTGGAAATTAGTGAATGCAATTACAGGCACAAGAACATTTAAGGACTACGTACTCTTCTAGCGCTCATTAAGTAAGTACTTATTGAAATCCTAAAGTTAATCATTGAGTATGCGGTTTTAAAAGCAGCCAGATATTTTACTTCTCGAAACGCGTGTGAGAACCTGCAATGAAGTGAAACTGAAAGCGTTTGCGCGCCAGATTTGAAAAAAATAAAATTACTATGTGGCTGACATCAATCCAAACTGACACAAACCATATTTTGTGTCATAGTCGGAACGTTTAATTAAGTTGCAGTTATTAAATGCATTTTGACTTTGAAAATAAAGCAGTCTATTCGCGGGGTATTTACATAAACACGTAAAGTCTCATAAATATTATTTATAGTTTTAAAACGCGCGCAACATTTCTTATACAGGGATGATCTCGGGGAATCTGGGAAAACCTAAGCTCCTGTGTGCTTATTTTCTGTTCTTACATCATTTTATCAACAGGACTTTACTATAATTTTAGCATGTATGTTCTCTTTTGCAACATACAGGCCTGAAATCAAGTTTCTCATGAAATAGGAAAAAACCTGCCTGAGAAATGAGTGTGTATGAAGAGAGAGAGAATGAGACTCTTGACAGCCAGTCAGCAGCACCCTTACAAAAAAAACCTGCAGGAATCCTGCAGGAATGTTATGCAGATTTCCTACAGGATTTTTAGCTCATTTTCCTGTAGGAATACCTGCAGGAATTCTATGAAGGAAACAATTATCTGCAGGAATTATGTCCTCCAGGAATTACATTCCTACAGGTATGTTTAAAACATGCAGTTCCTGCAGGATTATTGTGCAGGATATATATGCAGACATATAGGAGAACTGCAAATTGTCTTCTGCAGGATACATGCAGGAGAAACAACTTCACAATGAAACAATGTATTTTCACAAATTGTTTAATTTATTGAAACTGTCAAAGAAAAAAAGAGAGAAACGTAGTCAAATTCACAGCCATCTGCTGAAGCCAGAAGGTGGCATCTACTTCATGTTCCTGCAAGATATAAAAAATAATGCATTGATACACAAGTAAAATAATACCTGCACATTTTTATCTTGTGGGGACATTTTTTTGGTCCCAATGAGGAAACAAGCTTGTAGTCTGTACAGTATAAAACCTTTGTGTATATGGAATGTGCCCATAAAACATGAAAAAAGTGTGTGTGTGTGTGTGTGTGTGTGTGTGTGTTTGTTTTTGTGACATATCAGGACACACATTTGTGTAATGACATGGGTGTGACATAGTTATTACAAGGAGAGGGTGACTTATGAGGACATTGCCCCATGTCCCCACTTTTCAAAAGGCTTATAAATCATACAGAATAAGTTTTTTTCAGAATGTAAAGATATGCACAGTCTCCTGTGAGGGATAGGTTTAGGTGTAGGGTCAGTGTAGGGCGATAGCAAATATGGTTTGTACAGTATAAAATCTATCTAGTCTATGGGAAGTCCCCACAATTCACAAAAACAAACCTGTGTGTGTGTGTATGTAACTAATTATTACCTTACTCGCAACTTGTGTTCATCATTTAATTTTTCTCTGAGTGCTGCCCTGATGAACTTTATTGGAACCTCTGGGAATTTCTTCTGTACTGTGTCTGTAAATGCAATTTTACTTATCAATGATTAACATTTTGCACTGTAACTGTAACAAGAGCAGCCCTAATATAGGTGCAAAGAAAAAAAAATTACATTTAACTCACCCAAGATGAGCATTACTTTGTCTTGGTCAAGAGCTGGTTTTGCTGTAGTGTCTTTGTTTGCATTACCAGCCCTTCCAGACAGCCCATGAGTGGCCAACATCTCTCGTCCAAAAACTGCTACCGCCAGATCTTTAACCATGGCAGAGCATGATGTGCCACCCCGTCCACAACTTGCCAGGACAGTAGGACTAATTCCTAGCCCTTGTGTCTACAAAACAAACAAAAAAAGAGTTAAGGACAGTAAAATTAAACACTATATTATATTACACTATATTATACACTATATTGTCAAAAGTATTGGGACACCCCCTTCTAACAAACAGGTTTGACTACTTTAGTAATTTCTATGAGTATACACCTTAATGTTTAAGCATATAATGATATTCTAAAGAATTGTGTGCTTTTTAATTTTATAGCAACAGTTTGGACATGACCCCTTTCTACTCTAACGTGACAATGCATCGGTGTATAAGTCAAGGTTCAAATAGAAATTATTCAGTCAGCGTGGAAGAACTTGACTGGTCTGCAGAAAGCAAAGTCCTAATCCCAGCTGAACATCTCTGGTGTAAAGGCCTGCAGTTCGTTAGATGTTGTTGTGGGGTCTTTTGTGAGCTCTTGGATGAGTCGTCACTTGTGGCTAATGGCTCTTACTGTGGTTCGCTGGAGTCCCAAAGCTTTAGAAATGGCTTTATAACCTTTTCCAGACTGATAGATCTCAATTAATTTCTTTCTCATTTGTTCCTGAGCAAACAATGTTTCACAAAGGGCCATGTGGGTTTGGATTTTGTTTTCCCTTCATAAAAAAAAACTGCATGTTGTGTTTACTTGTGTTATCTTTGATTAATATTTAAATTTGTTTGATGATCTGAAACATTAAAGTGTGAGAAACATGCAAAAAATAAAAAAAATCAGAAAGGGGGCCCACACCTTTTCACACCACTGTATATGAAAAACAAAATATTATTCACCTTTTCAGGGGGGGGGGGGTTTGTGGCTTGGATTCTCTTGTGATTTTTGATGATTGTTAGGAGTATCTGTTCTGAGTGTAATGTTCGGGGCCATGGATTCAAGCATTGGTAGAATTTCTTAGAAACACAAAAATACAATTAAATTCAGTTAATCATGATTAGCCTACTAACAGACAATCAACACTGACAGATAAATTGATATATGGATAGACAGAGAAATACAGATATAAAAAACAAATACTTTGTTGTAGAGATATATTCAAGACACGTAGATTTTCATTTTCTTTCTGTAATCGAAGAATTTCTTGCTCTAGCTGAGTTTCCCGGCTTGACTCTTCAGCTTGACTTTCCATGCTGTTTATCTCTTGCATCAACATAATATTCTTTCTGTGAATGACCTAAAGATGAACACAATATTGGTGCCTCAGTGTCATTACTGCTTGTGATAAAAAATAAACTTAATGAAAAGTAGCATGGTAGCTAGTACTTGATGTTTTTTAATTGGAGGTTCTGCATCAGATGATGGCGACTGAGTTGGAGTGTAAATTTTCTTTTTCTTTGCCACTCTTTTTTCTGAATTTGACACACATTGCTGTGTTCTTATTTTGCCCTCCAGCCTAAACATCCTCCTCCTGAGGGTTTCTTTGTTCTCTAAAGGGACAAAAATACTCAAGTAGGAAATACGTATCTTATATCATGACTGAATCTTGTTGTTTGCTGTACTTTTTTACCATCAATGTCTATAATTGTGGCAGGTGAACTTTCATCTTCATAGGCCACATCCACGACATCCCCAGGTTCAAAAGTTTTTTTTAGTATGTCCTTTTTAGGGACAATGTCATACGTGGGTGGCTCCTCCCTCCATTCCACAAGAACCCATGTTTTGGTCATTTTCTAAGAAAGTATAGATAGATAGATAGATAGATAGATAGATAGATAGATAGATAGATTATTGTGTGTGTGTATATATATATATATACACACACACTGTGGAGTTTTATTATCTCTCTCTGTTATTTATATATTATTATGTCTCACTGAATGATGAATGATGTCTCATTCATCATTGACGTTTACTGTATCCATGACAACAGTGTTACCTTAAACACCAGCCAATGTGCTGCAGGGCAGTCTCCGGTGCTAATATCTGAGGTAAGAAAAAAGTACACTGGTATCAATTATAAGCAGTAAAAATACAAACAAAGAACAATGTCTTTGTTAAAAATACAAAAAAAAAAAATCTTAAAATCAATTTTTATATAAGTGGTAGGCCTATGTAACGTTAACTGCCCTTGTTATAACGTATCCTCGACAGCGAAAAAAGAAAAAAAAAGTTATTGTTACAATTGTTATTGTTGTTTTATTGTTACAAAGACACAGCAGTTTAATGATTTACAACAACAGTCATTTAGAGCACTTTAACAATAAAATAATTTTATAAAAGTAGTACTTTACCTTCAGAAGACGGTTGGTGACAGTTGATGGACGTGTATTTAAATCGGTGAATCAAGTGCGTCAAAAAGCACGTCATCCCAGTGAATCGAATCTTTTCTCTAAAAAGATTCATTTAGCGGCGCTTATAATAAATTACACTGTTAGGCCAGTAGGTGGCAAAAAAGACCGTCTTTTTTATGTGTGAAAGACTTTGAATCTAAAACACAAATTCCTTAAAACAGTCTTCCACGACAAAACATTTATTTAGTGGTGCTTGTTTTAATGTTCATACTCAAGTCAGTTGTCAAATAAACATTATTTTCATAAAATGTTTTGATATTACAGTAGATCACAAACTATATTATTGCAGAAAATATATTATGTTTAAAATAACACTCACTTGTTAATTTTTTAAAGGATACAAATGGAGTACAAAGCATACTTAAATGAAGAGGCAGCAGTTCCAGCTGCCACAAAAAGACGATGGACACAGAAAACAATAGGTTGCTGAATTCAGAATATATAATCTGCAATTAATTCTAAATTAGGCAATTTGTTTCTTATTGTTTAATTACATCAACTTACATTAATAAAATAAAATAAAATAAAATAAACTTGCTCTTCTACTTCAGGTACAAAAAAGAGAAGATCATACAAGACATGGCTCATTCCAGATATAGTTGAAGTAATTCATTTTTTGATGTTTGCCTAAAACGTTTTCAGTTACAAATTCATGTCCTACATAAATGTCAAGAAGTCATGTCTAACATCCCTCTTTATGTTATACTAACAGGGAAACATTTGCAATGATGATAGTGGTGACAATTTCAGCAAATCTATCAGGAACTCTCCTGATGCTAATGTGAGAATACAGTTGTTGTTGCTTTTTTAATCTTCAAATGGTGCTTCTTTACCGTCATGCACAGATGAATAAGTTTGGCAATTCTTTGTTTCTTTTTTAGCTAGTACATATAAAAGTGAAATGTTTATGTATTAAACTAGAGGTTCAAATACCTCTATGTCTCATAGGGAAACTTTTCTCCTGATGATGACAGTGAAGTTGTCAGTGATGCTGATGGGAACTTTACAGATGCTGATGTGAGAATGAAAATCCAATATTTTATTTTTATGCTAACTGCTGTCTTTTTAAAAACCATGCTATTTTTATGCATACAATATGTGCATGTATTCACATGTTTTTTTGTTTGTTTGTTTTTTTTATGTGCAATAAATGCACCGTGCCTGACAGGAAAGCTTTTCTGCTGATGAGGAGGGTGATGTTTTCAACACAGCTCATGAGAACTTTCCAGAGACTCATGTGAGAATACAGTACAGAATATTTATCTACATTATCTAGTCTCATGTTTCTTTTGAAGCACACTTTCTTTATGTGTATGTGTATCCGCATGTAATTAGTACAATATCTACTTTCTAGATGCTCAGAAATCACAGTGCAGTTTGTGAGGGAAGTACAGAAGAAAGAGAGGAGATGTGTGCCAATAAGGAAAAAATATACCCAAATGCCAAAATCACCAGTGAAGAATCCTTACTGTGTATACTTGCCTACAGCCTCAGACATACAACATCCAAAGTGGCTTTGAGTAACTTGTTAGATCTTATCAATCTCCACTGTCCTGATTCAACCAATGGTGTTCCAGATAGCTTGTATAAGTTCATGAAATCCTTTCACTGTGACACTTTTGAAGTCCAGTATATTTGCCCATCCTGCCAATTTTTCTTTGGTAATGAAATCCCCATCCATTGTGCTTCATGTGATGGTGCCCCAGGGGACATTGAAAGCTTGATCAAATCTGGCTCTGTCTTCATCAAGTTATCTATTTCAGATCAATTGCGAGGTAAATTTCAGGATGCAGATTTTTGTCAGTCTTTGGATTACAAATGGTCAAGGACCAAGTGCAACTCACAAAACATTGAAGACATATTTGATGGCGCTATGTACAAATCGATTGGTGCATTAAATGACCCAAAACTGACAAATATTTCAGTGTCATGGAATGTTGATGGCGTTCCAATTTTCAAATCTTCCCCTTTTCACATCTGGCCACTTCAAGTCACGATCAATGAACTCCCTCCTAATCTGAGGGCAAAGCATGTCATTCTTGGTGGATTGTGGTTTGGGCCTAGAAAGCCAGAAATGAACTCATTTCTGCAATCATTTGTTAATGAGCTGCAAATTCTTGAAAACCAAGGGGTGTCTTGTCAATGGAAAGGAGAAAAATCAGTAGTCCGTGTTTACAGTTTGCTTTGCATTTGTGACTCTGTGGCTCGTTGTGCTGTACAGAATATCAAGCAGTTTAATGGAGAGCATGGATGTAACTGGTGCTATCAAAAGGGCGAGGTTGTAGAAAAGGGTAATGGGTTTACAAGGGTGTATCCCTTGCAGTCAGTGGAGCCAGAGCTGAGAACACATGAAAAACACACAAAAGATGCTCAGCAAGCTGTTGATTCTGGAACATGCGTACATGGAGTAAAAGGCCCATCTCCTCTAATGTTGCTGACATTTTTTAACATGGTTGCTGGGTTTGCATATGATTACATGCATGGCATACTACTAGGTGTTTGTCGCCAACTTACTACCTTATGGTTTGACTCAAAATACCATACAGAGCCTTGGTACATCGGGAGAGATATCGAGCAAATTGAAAGAAGGTTGCTTGCCATTAAACCACCTGCAAGTATAACAAGACCACCCCGTTCAATTTCTTTGCGTAAATATTGGAAAGCTTCTGAATACAGACACTTCCTCCTATTTTACAGCCTTCCCTGTCTGTTTGGCATTTTGCCCCAGAAATATCTTGACCATTTACTGCTTCTAGTACAGGCCACATACATTCTCCTTCAAGATTCAATTTCTTCCCAAAACATTGACACAGCTGATGCCCTTCTAAAAGCATTTGTGGGCCGTTTTGAGTCTCTTTATGCTAAGTGCCATGTGTCTTTTAATGTCCACATACTTGTGCATGCAGCAGCATCTGTAAACAATTGGGGTCCTTTATGGAGTCACAGTGCATTCTTATATGAGACTCAGAATGGACACTTACAGAAACTCTTTCATGGCACACAAGCTGTTGCAGAACAAATTGTTAACATGTTTAACCTCTACCAGCATGTTCCACGACTCATAGCTGCTGTGTTTAAGGATGAACAAACACAGCAAAGCAAAAGTTTTGTTGAAAAAATGTTGGGAGGCAGCAAGACTGTGACAAATTGTATCAGTAGGTCTAGTGTGATGTTTCTTGGATGCCCACATGTACGACAGCCAACCCCAAGAGAATCTTATCTCCTTCAAGAGTCAGGTTTCAGTGCAGATAAAGCTTTCAGTTTTTATTCTAGGGCTGTGGTTAATGGCAAGCGAATCCATACAAAAGGAACAAAATCTCTAACTAAAAGAATCAACCATGCAGTTCAAACCAGACATGGGTCTGTAGCATTAATACGATCATTTATAGATGTAGGTAGTGGGCAAGGAGAGGGACATGCCTTCATTGATGTAATGAAAACAACAAATAACAACATCAGCAAAGACAGAAAATCAGGGATAACTGCAACAAACATTTTAAAAGAAAGAGGGATAGACTCAGTTGAGCTCATTAAATGCACAGACATGCATTCAACCTGTGTCTACCTCAAGGACCTACCAGGTCTTGCAGATAGTTTTTTTTGCACCCAGCCAAACAGATGGGAGTTGGATTAAAAATAGATAACTGGACTGACATTTTAATGAATGTATAGAAAAAAAGTGTACAGTGTACAGATTCTCTTGAACATTGAAACTTCTTAGATGTTTGCATAACTGCATAATTTTTAATAGAGTAATTGTTTTTATATATATATATATATATATATAATTGTCTATAATCTATTCTTACTGTTATTTATGTATTTATTGTTTTTTTGTTCGTTGTATCGATTGTTTGTTACGACTCATTTTTTTTATTGCTGCCAACAGAGAATGCCTGTCATATCAAAAACAGTTCCATGAAATTTACAGTACTTCCATCTAAATAAAAATACAGTATACAATTACAGCAACTATCAAAGCTTTTTTTCCCCTCCACTCTTTATATAGCCTATCCTGTATTCACAATCTGTAGTTATTTAGGTAGGTCATTCTTTCTTTCTTTTTTAATACTGCAGGAAATAATAACTCATGCAAGAAACTACTTTCCTTTTTTGGATTATTTCTGCAGTCCTGCAGGAATTATAAAATCCTGCATGATTTTTCACTTGTGTGTGCTGGATTTTCTGTTGTACTGAAGGGTCCATTCTAAAACCTGTAGGAATTTGCTGCATATTGCCAATGTGTCCTTCAGGATTTCATTATTCCTGCAGATATCCTGCAGCAAAAAAATGGGAATCCTGCAGGATTCCTTAAAGCATGCTGGATCATCCTGCATGTTTCTAAAAACCTGTAGGAATTGCCTGCACATCTTGTCAATTTGTCCTGCAGAATTTTATAATTCCTACAGGACACCAGCAGGTATCCTGCAGAAAAAATGAAAATCCTGCAGGATTCCTGTAGGTTTTTTTTGTAAGGGCATCTCCAGGATTCAGCTGTGTTTCTATGAAGAGTAACAACTCCATGTTTCTGCCCCCTAATCTCAGTGATGTTGATGCTCAAAAAACAGTTTCTCCAGGATTCAGCTCTGTTTCTACGAAGAGTAACAACTCCATGTTTCTGCCCCCTAATCTCAGTGATGTTGACGCTCAAAAAACAGCATCTCCAGGATTCAGCTCTGTTTCTTTGAAGAGTAACAACTCCATGTTTCTGCCCCCTAATCTCAGTGATGTTGATGCTCAAAAAACAGCTTCTCCAGGATTCAGCTCTGTTTCTATGAAGAGTAACAACTCCATGTTTTTGCCCCCTAATCTCAGTGATGTTGATGCTCAAAAAACAGTTTCTCCAGGATCCAGCTCTGTTTCTATGAAGAGTAACAACTCTATGTTTCTGCCCCCTAATCTCAGTGATGGACCTACTTTGACCTTTAAACCTGTGTGAGTATAACGTTTAGGGGCCAGACTCTGTCCCTGTTTACATTGGCAGTCAAATGTGACCCAATTCGACACATATTGGATCTGTTCCAATAATTTAAGATCAGTTTGGCTCATTCATATGTGGATATAAATGCAGCTGTCATATAAACAGGCAGATCTGGTTGTGTTCTGTACATCATTAAAGCTGTGCAATTTGGTAATTTTCCACAGTTTAATAATGTTATATGTGACTCTTGCTGTCAAAATGAGTGTAAATGCGCATAGAATATTTTAAGCTACAAGCTAGAAAAAAGGGAAAAATTATGAATTGAAGGTTTTCACAAAAGTACATTTATTATGCCCTCATTAATCCAATTCCCTAAATAGTAATTAAAGATCTA
This sequence comes from Enteromius viviparus, assembly GCA_032353835.1. Lineage (NCBI taxonomy): Eukaryota > Metazoa > Chordata > Actinopteri > Cypriniformes > Cyprinidae > Enteromius > Enteromius viviparus. The sequence goes on from JAUCNO010000385.1 coordinate 935,304, forward strand.
AAAGTTTTGTTATTTGTATATTTTCTGAGAGGATTACCTTTTCTCTGCTCACTTCTTGCTGTCATCTGAAAAAAGCATTAATAACAGTGCTTCAAAGATAAAAAATACTTATATTTTGATTAATTGTTATTAATTATATATTAATCGTTAATAAAAGAGTAAAGAACATACATCAGGTGAGGGCCCTTCTCTTCTGGCAAAAGTGTAAGTCATTCATTTAAATTCATACGAATTGGAAGCTCATAAAAAAATATGTACGATTTACCAAAACATCTAATTAATTTTTAGGAATAAGGTCATACAAATTTTTATGATTTAGCCACCTCTTAAAAGGTTAGTTAACCCAAAAATGTCTGTCATTGATTACTTACCCTCATGTTGATCCAAATCCGTAAGACCTTTGTTCATCTTTAAAACACAAATTAAGATATTTTTGATTAGAGAGCCATCAAACCCTCCATAGACAGCTATTAAACAACTGAAATGATCTCAGGTCCAGAAATGTGGTAAAACACCTGTAAAACAGTCCATGTGACATCAGTGGATCAAGGTTTTGAATAATAGAAGAACACTAAGCAAAGAAAATAAAAATAACATCATATACTCAACCATTCTTCTCCTGTGGCTTACGTCTTCCGCCATTTTTAGAGAACATTACCATGTATGCATGCACTTTATTTTAGCCGCAAACAGTCTCAGATTACACACATGCACCTACTTTCACCCGGATGTAATCAAGGCTGATTATGTCAAGTACGTTAAAGCTTGCATATACGGCGGAAGATGTAAGTCACAGGACGTTTTTACAGTTTTTTTTGTTACGTTCATGGATCTGTGATTAGTTCAGTTGTATTGCTTTCTATGGAGGGTCAGATGGCTCTCAGACTTCATCAGAAATATCTTAATTTGTGTTCCGAAGATGAACGAAGGTCTTATGGGTTTGGAACGGCATGAGGGTGAGTTATTATTTACAAAATGTTCATTGTTGGGTGAACTAACCCTTTAACTCTCTATATAAAACACAGACAATATCTTTTCCCCTAAAGGTTAAGGCAACTTAAACTTTAAGCATGTATAAGAGTTAGTGGATGCATGCATTGGATCCAGCTATCACAAAAAAACACATAAAAATAAGAACAAAGTTTAAACTGATAATGCTTTATAATTTAACATTTGATGTGTAATAATTCAGATGAGTAATTCCAAAAGAAGTACACATACAGTACTGCGCAAAAGTCTTAGGCCACTAGTATTTTCACCAACAAAAAATTGTTTATTTCGGTTTCTTAATAGTTGGTTATTTTTTATCTTTTGCAGTAGCGTGTCAGTTGAAAATATCAGTTTACATTTTCAAGCATTATGTTTGTCATTAATTGTAATAATGCAGTGAGATTTTTTCTGCACAAGGAGTCTGACAACAGTCCACAGCGCTCCACAAAGAGATCTGATCTGATCATCATCATCATCGTCTGTCTGGAATCACATGAATTAATAGAACAAACTGAGACAGACTCAATCAAGAATGTTCATAATATATCATAATATATGTTCATAAGCTGGCGCTGCATTTAAAAACAGCTAATGGAGATTTACCGCTAATCAAACGCACATAATATATTGTTTGCACAGCCCTAATCCTGTTAATAAAATGTCTTAAACTGTACGGTAAGAAACAAAAATATTTTATTATATACCCATATTTACCAATTTTTTTGAGTCAGACAGATTATCTTCAGAGATAATTATCTTCATCTCATCAGCAGGAAGAGAAAGAGAGCAGCATCTCCAGGATATAACTGTGTGTCCACAAAGAGCAAAAGACCCATGATTGATCCACCCGTGTTCAGGACTGGAACAGTAGACCCTGTGTGAGTATATGATCATGATGGACTAGACATTTAACACAGAATGTACACAGAGATGACACGTTCTTTAGCCAAAAAATGTCATCACATGAAATCAAATGTAACTTTTTAAGAATCACAAAAAGTTTTATTTTATTAAGTATGCACATACAAGGAATTTGTTTAGTTGTCACAGCTTCCAGTATACACAGAAACAACAACACAAAGAAGAATAAAACAAAAAACAATAATACATTTAAATAAATACATTGTATGTACAGGTGTGCTATGGAGAAAATAGAAATAGTATAAAATAATTATTAGAAATAATAAGATTAAGGATGTAGGGTGATAAAATAAGCATCTGATTATTGCACATATTTTTATTGCACAGTGGGAGAACTATAAAGTTGTCATGAGACTGCCTGGGGAAAGAAACTGTTTTGTGTCGGACTGTCCTGGTATTCAGTTCTCTGGGATTTTCTGAGCTCTTTCTCTCACTCTAGATGGGTACAGTTCTTGAAGGGTGGGCAGGGGTTAACCAATAATCTCTTCAGCAGATCCAACTTACCTTTGTAGTCTTCTGATGTTTGATTTTGTAGCTGAGCCAAACCAAACAGTTTAATAAGTACACAGAAATAATAATCATCAAACCTTACACGAAGAGACCTTTGTTAAATTAATGTAGTGATTCATAAATAATCATAGATTCCCAAAATAGAAATAAGAACATTTTGAATAACTTTTTACCTGGTTGCAATGACGACTTTCTGGAGTGCTGAGGATAATCAAATAACTAATTCTAGCACTGCAATTACTTATACTTTAATATTTAATCATTTTGATCAGTAAACCTATGAATTAGTTAAGACAGCATCAAAAAAACATAATTTACATAATCTCTCTCTCTCTCTCTCTCTCTCTCTCTCAACAAAGAGAGATTGTGCATGTGACTCTTGTAATGCTTTAAATTAAATGAAAATCAGAAAATTCTGTTTAAAAAAAATAAAAAATAAAAATCATTCTTAATTAGTAGTTCCTAAAGTTTTTATTGTGATGACTGGCTATGACTACTTCAGAATATCTAATACAGACTAATATGCTCACAGTCCATTTTCTTCACATTTTGTTCAATATGTTTTACTAAATAGGCTTTTCATGAGTAGTTGCAAGAAACAAACATGACTAGTGCTCTAAAAAACAAGACCACCATCATCTCACTTCTGGTGATGGGGATTTTTAAGGAATAGTTCACCCAAAAATGAAAATTAGGCCATAAACCACTCACCCCGAAGCCATCCTAGGTGTATATGATTTTTGTTCTTTCAGACGAACACAGAGTTGTTTTTTTATCCTGTCTATTTCAAGCTTGGTAATGCTGGTGGATAGTGGCCATAACTTTAAAGCTCCTTAAATCAGATGCTCAGTCAGTCAGTCAGTCAGTTATTTACGTTATAATTTTAAAACAGAAATATTTTTGTTACAAAAACCCATCTATCTGCTTCAGAGGACATGTGATAACCTCCCGACGGCACATAAGTTAGTTTTCCGATGCAGTACTTGTGGATATATCTGATTTACAGGGCTTCAAAATAATGGCCACTATCCACCAGTATTACCATGCTTGAAAGGGCCAGGGTAAATTTTCAAAGAGCTCTGACTGTATTCATCTGAAAGAAGAAAGTCATATACACCTAGGATTGTTTTGGGGTAAAATATGCCATAATTTACATTTTGGGTGAACTATTCCTTTAATGTTAAACAAAGAAATGCAAAAACTGAATTTGTATATCATCTCTTATCTGCCACTGTTTAGAGTAAAAATCCATTGTAAAATGTCCATGTAAATGTTTCTGTTATTGAATTCTAAAATATTGACAGTGTTCTTTATTCTTTTATAATGTATTTTCAGTCTGTCCTCAGTGACCTTTACATCCCCCTACAATCAGAAGCACTTCAGTTATCATGATACAGAAACAGAGCTGCAGCTTAATTCAGGCCCAACAGTGTGTGATGATCTGCAGAGAGTCAAAGACCAGCACAAAACCAGCATGAAGAACAAGTATGAGAGCTTGTTTGAGGGAGTCAGACCACAAGAGAATCAAACCCTCCTGAACAGGATTTACACACAGTTGTACATCATAGAGGGAGAGAGTGAAGGAGTGAATGAACAACATGAGGTGCTACAGATGGAGAAAAGTTACAGGACGCTCCAAGACACTCCAATCAACTGCAATGACATCTTTAATCCTTCACCTGAACCAGGAGATGAGGAGATGAGAAGAGAAGCAAACAAACTCAAGACGGTTCTTACTAAAGGCATCGCTGGAATTGGAAAAACTGTCTCTGTGCAGAAGTTCATTCTGGACTGGGCCGAGGGAAAAGCCAATCAGGATGTAGATTTCATGTTTGTTCTTACATTTCGAGAGCTGAACTTGATTAAAGATCATCAGTACAGTCTTCACAGACTTCTGCTTGACTTTCATCCTGAACTTCAGTATCTGGACTCAAAGATTTATGATGAATGTAAAGTTGTGTTCATCTTTGATGGTCTGGATGAAAGCAGAATTTCTCTGATGTTTTCAGACAGTCAGAAAGTTTCTGATGTGACTCAGATTTCATCAGTGGGTCTGTTGATGTCAAACCTCATGAAAGGAGATCTGCTTCCCTCTGCTCTCATCTGGATCACCACCAGACCAGCAGCAGCCAATCAGATCCCCTCCAACTACATCAACCGTGTGACAGAAATTCAGGGATTCAATGACCCTCAGAAGGAGGAATATTTCAGGAAGAGAATCAG
>JAUCNO010000385.1:959779-973152 GCA_032353835.1 Enteromius viviparus
GAAAGAAGTTGTAATAGAGAAGGGATGGAATGAGCCAGATTTGTCAAGTATAAAATTACATCATCTGCATACAACGAAATGCGCAAATCTATTGTATCTGACCTGACACCTAATATATTACTATGAGACCTTACCGCGATGGCAAGTGGCTCAATTGCTAAAGTAAAAAGAAGCGGTGAAAGGGGGCATCCTTGACGAGTACCCCTTTGAATGTTAAAAGCCTTAGAAATTATATTGTTAGTGAGTACTTCAGCCATAGGGTGCATGTAAAGTATCCCAATCCATTTGCAGAACATTTCTCCAAATCCAAATCTTTTAAGGACCTCAAATAGATATGGCCACTCCACCCTATCGAAAGCCTTTTCGGCATCTAAGGATAGAATGGCCGTATCGTAAGCCCCCTTTTTAAGATACAATACATTAAGCAAGGTTCTAACATTATGAAAACCCTGCCTGCCCTTTATAAATCCATTTTGGTCTCTGTGTATTATCTTAGGTAGTAGTGTCTCCAACCTCCTTGCTAAAATTTTACTTAGTATTTTAACATCTGTATTAAGTAGTGAAATTGGTCGAAATGAATCGCATTTTGTATTTATTTTGTTAGGCTTGGGTATTAGCGTAATAAGAGCATGTCTTAAGGATTCTGGGAGCATACCATTTGTAAAGGATTCTTTAAACATATCTAAAATAGGTCTGGCAAGCTTTCTTTTAAATTTCTTGTAAAAATCTACATTAAGGCCATCTGGTCCCGGTGTTCGACCTGCAGTTAAATTGTCAATGGCTTCTATGATTTCTTCTTCTATTATGTCCCTATCTAAAAACATTTGTGTCTCTTCAGAAATAGTAGGTATAGACAGACTGTCGAGAAATTCCTTTTGTGTACTATTATCTGCATACTCAGAGGAATATAAATTCTCAAAAAAGCATTTAAAAGTGTCATTTATCTTTACTGGGTCCACTGTAATATTGCCACAATTGTCTTCAATACAATTTATAGTTCTTTCTGATTGTTTTTGTTTAATTCTCCAAGCTAACAATTTCCCTGCCTTTTCACCTTGATCGTAATAATTTTGTCTTAACATCATTAGACTAGCTGCTGCTTTTTTGGCAGATAGTTCATTGTATTTAGTTCTAAGATTCAGCAGTTCTTGATGAGTATTTGAGTCCTTTTTATATGATAAGGTCTTTTCTATAAGTTTGATTTTAGTGTCCAGTTCAGTCAATTCTTTCTTAAAGTTTTTTGATTTACTACTTGTGACACTTAGAATGACACCTCTAATGAAGACTTTAAAAGCTTCCCACCTGATATTAGCTGAGGTTTGTACTGTATTAATGTCAAAATACATATCTATCTGCTGTGTAATATGTTTATTGAATTGATCATCTAGGAGCCATTTGGGATTAAATCTCCATTTTGGGGGATTTCCTAAAAATTTTGGGTCGATGTAGTTAAATGAAACCGGGGCATGGTCTGAAATTACAATAGAATCATAAGAACAATCAGTAATATATGACATAAGTGTTGCAGAGATAAGAAAATAATCAATTCTAGAATAGGACTGGTGTGTTCTAGAAAAACAAGAATACTGAATATCCTTAGGGTGCAAATGTCTCCATATTTCAACAAGGTTTAAATCCTTTATAAAATAATTTAGGGTCTTTCTAGTCTGTTTATGAGAATGATCATGGCCAGATGAACGATCTCTAATTGGATCCAATGCGCAGTTGAAGTCTCCCCCCATCACATAAAACCCAGAAAAGGTGGACAAGGTTAAAAAGAGGTTACTATAAAATTTGGGTACGTCTTCGTTAGGGCCATAAACATTAACAAGATTCAGTTGTTTAGATAATAATGTCCCTTGAACAATTAGATATCTACCTGAAGGATCCTGTATTATCTTATCCATCTGAAATGGGATTGATTTATGAATCATTGTAACTACCCCTCTCGCCTGAGAGCTAAATGAAGCTGCAAATACCTGACCAGGCCACCTATTACGTATTCTACATATGTCTTTGGGCATTAGGTGTGTTTCTTGAAGAAAAACAATTTTAGACTGTAGTTGTTTTAATCTAGACATTACTTGTTTGATTTTAGAGAAGGTATGTAGCCCCCTACAGTTCCACGAAATAAATTTAACCCCAACAGTATCTGTCATTTCCTTCTATACTATGAAATAATCCAACACTCTTCCATATTTTAAACCGAAAAATCACCTGTACCTTGTAAATATCACACTTAGAACAAACTGAAATAAACAACATGTTTAAAAACATAATCCAATTTAAAGTAAAGAAAAGAGAAAAAAAAACAATAAAACAAGTACTTTAATTACTCAACTACGAATTGCCGAGAACCACCAGCAAATCCGAACTGTTCTTTACTTCTAACTTCCTTAACTGGATCTACCCAATTTACCTTAGGGAAAAGATCCGTACGATGAAACACATCGCATTTGAGCCCCGCTGTACATTTTACATCATCCCCTTATAAGGAATCTAGCCTATTGCTTTGTCTATTGCTTATATGTTCTTGAAAGTGAACAAATAACAGAAAAGAGCATAATCTTACAAGCTCATTAGAAAGTCGTTAACTTCTGACGGACTTTGAAAGACGTGAGCCTGGCCATCAACGGTCACTCGGAGGCGCGCTGGAAAGATGAATCCATACATCAGTCCCTTAGCTCGCAGCTTTTTCTTTACTTCGTCGAACTGCCTTCGTTGTTTGTTCACTTCAGCAGAAAGATCCGGAAAGAACATGATTCGGTGATTTTTGAACAGTACATCTTTTTTTGCTCTGGCCGCACGCATCACATGCTCCTTGTCTCTATAGTCCAAAAATTTCACGATCATCACTCTCGGGGTTGAATTCCCGTCTGCTGCAGCCTTTCGCATATAATCGATCCTGTGGGCCCTCTCTATGGCCAGTGGCTTTCGGAGTGGTCCCATATCCAGTGCTTCATGAATCTTCTCAACTCTTGTGTCTCCTCAGCAGAACGCCATTACCGGAAGTCTTGTCTGTGATTTTCAGTTCAAGAATAACTTGTCATTGATTCGATTGCATTACCCTTGTCAACTACAGTAACTAGGGATCTTCCTAATGCCCTATGTCATTTCCTAAATGAGATTACATTTCCTTTTATTGACATTGCAACAGCATTTACTGGCGGATGTTTGATAATTGTTCTGCAACTTTTTATGACAATTCTATTGAACCTGGATCAGCAACTGCCATTATTGTTTTGAAATTTAAATTTCACTGGCTGAGTAATTTAATTATAATTGCATTTACTATTTGAAAAACAACTTTAAATTTTAATCTTTAACCACAGTTATGGATTGGACATTCTAATCTCAGCTATAGGCATTTATGGTTAAGCTTCCCTATTCCAAAACTATTCGTTGATGTAATTCAATTGTGATTGCTTCTATAATTTTAATAATACCCAATTAAAATAATCATTTCAAATTTAATAATTAATTTCCGTTGGTGATTCTAAATTTTAATTTCAGTTACAGTCAATTCAGGGTTGGTTTATTTACATCACTGCCACTGTTGATTTAATTTATTCACAGACTGCTTCCATAGCAAGACCAACTGCATAAATTTCATCAACAACTGGTCCGAACCTATTTTACTTCCTCAACCCTAGTAATTAGAGTTCGATTAGGATATTTAATGATTACTGTAGTTTTGAGTACTCAAAACTTTTGGTAACACCCTTCCAAAATATTTAATCATTAAGTATCAAGCTAAATTTAATTTAGTTCACACTAAACAACAGAACTCTAAGTGCCTTGACTCAACAGTGCAACAGCGCTCAACAGACACCCCTTTTGTCAACCGTGTTACTGTGAAACAAAAAAACACTCTCTCTTCTCTGCTGTCTTCTTCCGATCTTTTTGCTACTGCTGCGCCTGGAATTTGCCTGTGAGGAACAGGAAGCAGAGAGCTTAGTTTGAAACTTTTATCATTATTGGGTGAACTTGACGACTGTGTTTCAAAACTGTACAGGCTCACAAACTTTCCCTTCTCAGCGTGAATAACCCTACCAGCTTAAAGCAGGCCCACAGACACCCGAAGCGCCAGCAGAGGCAAATACACATCCCTAGAAAACAAGCTGCTTGTGATACCGAGTCAATCTGAATCTATTAAAGAACCCAACACTGACACTGTTATTGTTTCCTTCGCACAGGAGGAGATTTGAATAACAGTCGCAGTACTTGGTGTTCAGAAATACCCATTCAGTAACCCTTTACCAAAGAGGCTTGACCCACCGTGGTGCTAGGAAGAGTGCGTTTTCTCTCTTTTCTCTCTCTCTCTCTCTCTCCTATATTTAACAGGTAGCTCCAACCTTTCTTCATAACAAAAAAAAGGAAGGAAGGACCGCCTCCCGCAGAAGTACGAAGACACCCAGCCACCTTCTGTTCCCTGTTTTCTTTTGGGTTTTTCCTTTCTTTCCATGTTCTCTGGCTGTCTCCCTGTGTGTGTTCTCTAATTGTCTCCCCCAGAAGGCCCGTTAGAAGCACATCCACCAGAGGACCGCAGTGCAGAGAACCACGCCCACCAGCACATCACACACCCAACACTACATCACATTTGACACCGCACCCTTACACCTGCCTTGTCTTTTTTGTTTTGTTTGTTTTGTTCTCTTCCAGGTCTGTGTTAGCCACATTTCTAACTCCCCCTCACCACATCGCAATATGTCTCGAACAACAGACTACGCCGATCACTGGGAGGATCCATCCTTATGCAACAGGAGCCAACTCAAAGTTTCAGCCACAAAGACCTGACCAAAGCAACCGACACCTTAAGCCACACCCTCATCGCTTCCCTCAAACTGAGTGACAGGCATACCGCCAATCTCCAAAAGGGGCTGACGCGTGCACAGCGGCACATCAAACAGCTGAAACTGAAGGCTCAGGATCAACAGAAAAAGTCGGATGAAGTGGAACAGGATGCAGAGGAGGTCAACACTCTAAAGAGGACTTTGACTGCCACCACGCAGGAAATGAAACAAATGGAAAGAGACTATAGTGATGCCGCTGACAAGCTACAATATGCAGAGCAGCTACTGGACAAGGCAAAGACGGACCTTAGAGACAAACCCAGCCAAATTAAGGCCCTCGAAACTCACCTTAACGAATCAAGGAACCAGGTCAGCTGCCTAGCACAACAGCTGGACTACAGCAAGGAGGAGTCTGAAAGTGTCAAAGAGGAACTTCGACATGCCTATGAACTGAGCCCAGAGCCATCACGGACACGAAGGGTGCCAAGCTCACCACTGGCAAGCAACCTGGTCCCCAGCAAGGAGGTAAGCCTGAACATTTACCAGCTCCCTCCGATGAACTTTACCGCCAGAGATTATCACACAGGCTGGACCTCAAAGACCTTTACAAAATTGCCCGAAACATCACAAAATTCACTCCAGGCCGAATGTCACAGATAAAGACTTTATTTACTCAGGCCAACATCTAGCCCTGAGGTACGCAGCTTCCTTGACCAGCAGCCTGCACAAACAAAGACCAACTACCACCTGCTTGTCAAGAGGCCCTCATCGACAAATTTGCCAACCCTGAGTCAGAACAAGGACTGGTGTCCGCCCTGGAGACGAGATAAGGACGTCACGAATCTCCCCAGGCCTTCTACAGCCGTCTCAGACAGGCATACTTCAGAACCCGTAATGAGCAAGACATGAAACAGGACTTAAACTTTAAGACTCTCCTTCTGCAGAACCTGCACCCCGGTGTAAGCCATCACCTGGGCGTGATAGCTTGCCCACGCACCATGAACATTCAACAGTTGCGAGACCTGGCACAAAAGGCCTATGGCAAGCAAAAGATGTCTGCAGAGAAGAGCGCTAAGACCCCAGCAGTCCTCGATGTCAACACTGAAAGTCAGGGATCGGCACTAGAGGGCGCTCGACATGAAAGAAGCAAGCCATCACCCAGAGACTTGAATGCATCATAGTCCAGCAGAGAATGAGACTCCCACACAGGTACCCGTCCCAAGCAGAGAAACAGCCGCTGGGACGAACCACGTGGACGACGGCGCTCACTGGGAGAAATCATGGGACCGACCAAGACCCCATGAAGGTCAGTGGGACAGAGCGTGGAATCAGTCAGCCCCATCTGGAAACAAAAGGGGGAAGAGCTCATGGGAGCCCAACGACACCTCCAGGGGTAAGCAACAGACACACCCCGGGGCCACAAGCCAGAGGAGTCGGCGAAAGAACTCCAAAAGACTCCAGCTTGACTCCAGCCTGTACCCGCGCCTGACAAAGGCAAAACATCACCAGACTTTGACTCACAAGAAATGCTAAAAATGATGATAAGAGAATTCTTCCAACAAAAGGAGAAGGATCAGAAATGGGAAAAGAAAGAAAAGCCCGATTCAGCCTGACTGACCGCCGGACAAGTAAGCAGCGACCACCTGCCAAAGCAGAGAACAGAGAGCAGCACTTCACCTTCACAGAGAACTATAACAGCCATAACATCAGAGGGACAAGAAATCCTATCTGAAAGTACCACAACAGAATTGGACATGAACTCAAACATAGATGCTTCAGATCCCTGCAGCTGCCAACATACACCTGCAGCCGAACCCTCTTGGGTACCAGAAAGTGCTGTCTTGGTCGTCTGCCACTCCTCCGAAGAACCTCAGTTCAGCCTTGACATCCTCCCTCTCTCATCCCAAACTACAGTCCTGCAACTCCTGGGGAACCTCATAGAGAAAGGTATCGCAAAGAAATTCATCATCATCAAACACCACATTAAAGTCCACGACACGGGACCCGACATCACCCTGATGTCAACAGAACTTCTGAAAGAAATTCAAGAAAGAACCCAGAAGCTTCACGCCCCTCTCAGACTTCAAAGGTGTGAATTAAACCTCCAAGCATACTCTCACACGGGCCTAAAACTAAAACAGGTTGCCCCAATTAATCTGACAATGGAACCTATGGACCTTGTTCACCAGTTTAATCCCAACCTGCTGCTTTGAATGTTGATCTGCTATCTGAAGTATTTACCTGTCAAATAAATTCACCTTGTTTGCATAGATATTCTGTGTGGAGTCTGATCATTACAGAATCACTGCCCTTCAATTGGTACGTCCACCTCAATTTTTTGGAGAAGATATGACTTATAATGGGTTCCTCTTGCAGTGTTCTCTTTTCCTAGAAATGCAACCTCATAACTTTCCCACAGAGCGAAGCAAGATCGCTTTCTTTATCACTCTTCTTACCGGGAAAGCCCTTCAATGGGCGGAAGCGCTGTGGTCAGTGGATAGCCCTCATTTAGCTTCACTTTTCCTTCGATGTTTTCGAGAAGCATTCGGACAGCCTCTCACACCCATATCTGTGCAAGAGGAACTGCTTCAATTAAGGCAAGCTGAGTCTTCTATTCATATATATATATATATATATATATATATATAAATAATTACTATTAATTATGATTAATTGCAATCATTTATATTAGCTGCCAATAGTAACTGTAGCAGAATTGCCATCAACTAATCTGTTCGTTCAACACATAGGCCACAGTAAAATGCCTTCTTACAGTATTACTGCATTAGAGCATGTAGCAAGGGTCAGAACGGTAAAGGGACATTACTTTGCAAGGCAGAATCAGAAACTCATGTCATTTGTGCAAAATTTTATTAACTCTACTAGAGCCCTGCATTAGTTGGGCCTGACTTTTTTACGCCCCTCGGGCCGGGCTTCGGGCCAATTTTTATGTAATTGTTCAGACGCAGGTCGGGCTTTGGGCCTGTTTTTGGCTTCAAACTTTCCCCCACCTGGCTTGCAAATGTGGTAATGAGTAATGTTAAATTTCAGGTAATGGCCCAATAGCCCAACAAAGGAGGAGCTCAGCAGGGGGTGACTTGCACCAGGAATATTTTTTTTCAGTAATTCTAGTGTTAAATCATAGTCAGCTTTCACTTCAGATGGGAGAGACTGCCAATATGCAAATTCCGGGCTAGTAAGCTTTGCAGGAATAAGTTTGGCTTTATCAGGGGATACAGCTGATACATTTAGTGCAACCTCAAATCTCTGTATCCATGCACTAAAAGGCTCTGTACCATCTCCACTAAAGTGGCGATATTCACATCAATCAATCCGGAAAAAACAAGTGTTCCTACACAACAAGCCAACCAGCTTGGCTAGGTTTAAGGAGGACACTGTTGTGTCTTGGCTTTTCCTAGCTAAAGACACTGAATTTAATCAGACAAGAGACAAGTTATTCATGCACTTCACTTTACTTTTCTGCCCGTTCTCTCTGGTACGTGATGACATCACCCGTATAGAACGTGATTCACGACATCTCCCCTCTACTTAGAATTAAACTTCCAGAACTATCAAAATGTATTGTGAACAAATACATTTACAAATATAAATAAATCTTCTTACTCAACATGACATTCCAAAGTGTCATTAAACAAACCTCACAATAAAAGAAATGGTTTTCTTATATTCCTGAACATATACATGTCTACACATATATATTTAGGAAAACCCACTACACATGTCTTATGAACATAATACTTTCCTTATCAATGTCACTCAACAATAAAGTCTTTGAACTTCTCAGGTAACTTGATTTGTCTCTTTGGTCTTGTTTGTGGTGTTATACCTCCATCTAGTGGTGCCCTCTGATTTGACCTTTCGTCAGACATCAATTTCTTATTTGTGTCCTTCACAAGTTCAGTTTGTTCTGTCTCAATGTCGGTTTTATTTTCCCCTGGAATGTCTTTAGTGTTCTCACTGAAGAATTTCTTCACAAATGTGGTATTCCTTTTATATTGAGTTCCACCTGGGTCTTCAATTGTCACAGAATTTCCTTTTCTGGATACGACAGCAAATGGGACTGGGTTGAATGTGGTTGTTAGTTTGTCTGTCTTTTCCTGTCTCACTAGGACTTGATCTCCCTCTTCTATCTGTGAGTATTTCGCACCTCTGCGATGATCAGCATACAACTTGCTCTTTCCTTTTTTCTCAGCATCATGATCCCTTACCTCTTGATCGTTGCGTGGCATGGTAAAATCAGGTAGCTTTCGTCTGATTTTTCGATTGAAGAGTAGCTCTGCAGGACTCTTCCCTGTAGTGTTGTGGTCAATGGCTCTGTATATTGCCACATATTTACGGAGTTCTTTTCTCCAGTCCAAACCTTCTGCCTGAGCAATCTGTATGCGTTTCAGTTTTGATGCGTTCTGTCTTTCTACCTCACCATTAGCCTGTGCCCACCTGGGCGTGGTCTTCAAATGCTGGATACCATTGGTCTCACAAAACTGCTGGAACTGAGTAGACATAAATTGTGGACCACAATCTGATCTGAGTGTGCAAGGTAGTCCATGACGACTAAAGATCTCTTCCAGACAATCAATGACTTTATCGGTTGTGGTGGACTTAAGTATTCCATATTCATAATAGTGACTGTAGTAATCAACTACCACCATTATGGATTCTCCAGTTGGCAGTGGGCCTAGCAAATCAGTGGCTAGATCCTGCCAAGGCATTTCAGGTAGCTGTGTCATTCTTAGTGGTTCTGGTTTATCTGGTTTCATGACTAATTGACATCCGTGGCATGATCTTACATGTTTCTCTGCATCCTTATCCATTGCAGGCCACCAGACCTTACTTCTGAGGTTCTGTTTAGTGCCTACTATACCCAAGTGACCTTCATGTGCTAAGTTTAAAGTTCTCGCCCTGAGTGTCTGTGGTATTATAATGCGTGTACCCCTCAACACTAACTGTCCGATCACACATAACTCGTTAGCAATAGGGGCATATGCTTTGCATTCGCTGTAATCTCCTGTGTGTATGGCTTGTCTGACAATCCTCAGTTCGTTATCTGTTGCCGATGCTTCTTCCACAGTTTTCGTTGTAAGCGCACTTGGCGTAGCATTCACAGTCACAAATTTTATATATTCCTCCGCCCCGTGTTCATGTGTTTGTTGTTCCTTTCCTTTACAGATGAGACGTGAAAGCGAATCTGCTATGTTCTGCTCGCCGGGAATGTAAACAATACTGAAGTCATATGGTTGTAGTCTTAGTACCCACCTCTCGATGCGAGCACACGGTTTTGACCGCAGGCCATATATCACTTCCAGTGGTTTGTGATCGGTGAATAAATTTAATTTTTGTCCATATATGTATGGGTGGAGTCTTTCGTATGCCCATACTAATGACAACGCTTCTCTTTCTGTCTGTGAGTATCTTTGCTCACACTCAGTTAGGCTGCGACTGACATAGCATATAGGAACATTTTCCCCTTTCTGTTCTTGTATTAACACCGCTCCGATACCTACTGGGCTGGCGTCTGCGATAACCTTGGTCCGTGCCTTTTTGTCGAAGTAGGCAAGAGTTCCTGCTTCAGCTAGCTTTTGCTTTAGCGTTTGGAATGCTATTCTCTGCTCAGGACCAAACTTGAATGGAGTGTCTTTCTTTGTCAGTCTCCTTAGTGGTTCAGTAACGGACGCAAATTGTGGGATAAAACGGCTGCTATATCCCACTAATCCTAGGAAACTTCGTACTTCCGATGCAGTCTCTGGTTCTCTCGCGTTGACCACAGCCTGAACCCTTTCAGCCGTGGGACCGATCCCTTTTTCTGAAAGCAGCATCCCCATGAACACCAGCTTATTCATGTTGTACTGACATTTTTCTCCATTTAGAGTCAAACCGCAATTTACAAGTCTTTTTAGGACTGCATGTAGTCTCTGGTCATGTATCTCTTGTGTAGGAGCGTGTATGATAATATCATCTGATATATTCTCCACTCCTTCAATTCCTGCGAGAGCTGAGCCAACTTCATGCTGATACTGTTCGCTGGCGGGCGAAACTCCAAAAATCAGTCTCTTATATCGGTATGTACCGTTATGTACAGCGAATGTGGTGATACCTCTGGATTGTGGGGTAAGCTCTAATTGGTGGTATCCCCACTTAAGATCAAGTTTGCTAAAGACTGATGAACCATTCATGTTCTGTAGGAGCTCATCTACAGTCGGAATTGAATATCGGCCTCGGATTATTGCTTTATTTGCTTGCCTCATATCCAAACAGAGTCTGATGTCTTTGTCAGGCTTTGGAACAATCACTACCGGGTTCACCCATGGGGTGGCAGTGTTCACTGGCTCAATGATGTCCAAATCTAGAAGCTGCTGAATTTTCCGTTCTACTGCTTCTCTCAGATGGAATGGAATTCGGCGAATTGGTTGAGCTATTGGAGTCACAGTCTCAGCAATGTATAAACCAATCTGCTTTGTGTTGAGTTTTCCGACTCCTCTAAACAGAACTTGGTACTGTTCCCGAATTCGGTTTGCCATGTCACTGATTGTGGCTATGTTGAGCCCAATTCTCAGTGCCCCAAGTTTAATTGCTGTCTCTTTACCCAACAGGGATTCTCCTTTTCCTTTAATTACTACAAATTCAGCCTCTCCACGTCTCTTCATCTATTATATTGCTTGTGGCCCCAGAATCGATCAACATGGCTAAGTTAACTCCACCAACAGTAAATGTGTATCTGTTTGATTCACAGTCTTTTACCACAAATGCATATTGTTCTTCATTATCTTTGTTCATTTCTCCCCCAACATATTTAGCTGTTTGTTTAGTCACATTTTTGGTTTTACACATTTTGGCAAAGTGGTTAATACCTCTGCATTTCCGGCATTGCTGTCTTTAGCAAGATGATCCTGTCGTCCGCATCTGTAACATAGTCTCTCATTTTTTTCTCTTGATTGCCTTGTGATTGTTTTTTTGTAGTTTCCTCCTTTCTTTACAACTTGATGTACTGCTTCTTTCCAATTTTCAAGCTGACTAATATTCATTGCAGACATTTGTAACGTTCACACTGCGTGGCAATTTCAAGTGTACGCGTTAGTGTTAGTTCAGTTCCTTCCTCTAATAATTTCCTCTTTATGTAATCCGAAACACATTTGCTTAAAACAGCATCACGCAGCTGGTTATCTCTGTCCACACCAAAATCACAGTCTTTAGCAGCTTGTCTAAGTCGTGTGACAAATTGTTGCATAGTCTCACCTATTTTTGTGTGTGATTTGATAAAAGGACTGTCTTGCCAGCGCGGTATTCACTCGGGGAACAAAGTAAGCATTCAGAGCCGCCACCGCCGCGTCATATTCTGTGTTTTCCAGCGTCGAAAATATATCCTGCACGTCCGTCCCAGCATGATGAAGCAATAATGCCCTTCTCCGTTGTTTAGTGGCGTCACTTGCATTTTGTCCCAACAGTAATCCTTTTCCGTCCGCGAACAGTTCAAATGCCGACAGCCATCTCTTCCATCTTGGTCCTAAAGTTGCCGGATCATTGTAACAATCAAATTTTGGCACTGTTGCGGTTGAATCCATCCTTCGAGTTTAAACTTTTACTCTCTCTTAAAGTTTCTGGTTTCCCTAAGCTGTCCTCGTCGCCATTGTTGTGTCTTTGCTTTTCCTAGCTAAAGACGCTGAATTTAATCAGACACGAGACAAGTTATTCATGCACTTCACTTTACTTTTCTGCCCGTTCTCTCTTGTACGTGATGACATCACCCGTATAGAACGTGATACATGACAGACACCACAGGGAGCTCTTGAAGTCATAACACTTGATTTATAACACTTGATTTATTAAACATGTAGAGGTGAACATCATTCATCAGCCACATCTTATTACACAGTGCACAGCACATCATGTCTCTCCCTCTCCGCTTTCATCAACTGTGTCTCCAAAACTACTCTCTTGCGAGCCCAATCGCGGATCTCTGTTCTCGCGATATTACCTCTACATCTTATTTAAAGTCATAGAACATTTATTTTAATCTTAAATTTCACCCCCTACAACAGCAAATAGCATGTGAATTCTGTGAATCATTAACTAAGCATCAGCTTCTCATAGCGTCATCATGTGTGTGGCCCCTCAACTAAAGTGGTAACCACACCCAAACACTCAATCACAGCACAGTTTATAAATTCTGTTACCATCCAAACACAGTACTCATCACTAACTAAGCATTAGTTTCTCATGACTTGGCCCCTCAACTAAAGTGTTGACTTGGTCCTTTGAAATGCTGAATACCAGTGGGTTAATTGCAGAAGTCTATAGCTTGACCTATCTTAAAAAAAGATGGTAGATCCCGATATAAACAAGAATTTACACGTTTGCTGAACTGCAATTTGTTTGTGTCATTTATGGGCGTAATAGTTTTTTTGTTTTTTTTCAAGAATATTACGCTACCATTTTAGTAACAGTATAGCATGAAAATAAGTTTTATAGTCTCTAATCCTAATAATACTGTCAGGCCAGGACTGCACTGGGATCAGTGCAGTCAACTGCTACACTCAGGGACTAACGAGGTAATCACCGCCAGCT
>JAUCNO010000385.1:982596-995546 GCA_032353835.1 Enteromius viviparus
AATTTTAATATAATGTTAACAAATGATACCTTACTGTAAAGTGTTACCAATACAGCTATAAATGCCTTGTTCTTGATTTATGAGCATATCTATAACCAAGGAGATTTTAAGACTCAGTTATCTTCAAGAAGAAATAAACAACACAATACAGAGGGATACGGAACTCAGAAATTATTTATTTCAAGATACATAAATCATTCATTTTTATTTTATTTTTCTTTGAAAAATAGAAAAAAAAATCCCATTTGGTTTATTTTCTATTTTTATCAAGTGTACATTTTTTTTTTTTTTTTTTTTTTGCTGCTTATTAACTATTATCATGTGTCTAAATTTTACACTTCCTAAATGATCGTATGAACCACTGATATAATTTAGAAATGCTTTAAAAAAATGCTAAATTCATTGTAAATAAAGTATGAAAATACAATTAATAAACATAAATGTGCTCAAGAACAAAGCATATATAGCTGTATGCTTACTAAGTCCTATTAATGTTGGAAAAATGCTTTATAAAGGATAAGTTGACTATTTTTCATGTTTAAAGCTGCAGTCTGTAACTTTTTTTTGGTTAAAATTTGTCACAGTCTTGCCACCAAAGATAACCTACAATCATTTTTTGACAGTGTCAGTAAAACAGTGCGATCTTGCAACAGTGTATTTGCTGCTACAATCCACATTTACTTTAAGTTTCAACATTGTACAGTCTACACACATCTAGTAATATACTGTATGTTGTGTTTTTAAATCAGGTGGGTGTGTATATGGGGAAGAGAGACTTTGTTGACCATGTTGACTCTGTGGATCCAGTGGGTATGTGAGAAAACAGGCATAATTCTCTTATATTTCACTGTAACCTGGCTGTGATTTTAAGCACTTACTGTATCAAATTTTCTTAAAACTTCTATTTTTGTTTACTTTTTTAATATCATTGTATTTTTCTCTTTCCATTAGATGGTGTCATTCTCATTGACCCTGAACAGCTTAAGGGGAAAAAAGGTTAATAAATTAATTTAAAGTTTACACACAGAGCATGCGAAGATACATGTATAACAGTGAGATATGCTTTGTGTTTCTCTGTCCCTGTAGCATTTGTCACTTTATCCTGCACGTTCAGATATGGAGGTGATGACACAGATGTTCTGGGCATCGCGTTCAAGCGAGAGATCTACATATCCACCCGGCAGATCTACCCTGCACTGCAGGACAAAGAGCAGAGAATGCTCACCAAGGTGCAGGAAAAACTACTGCGTAAACTCGGTGTCAATGCCTACCCATTTTTCTTTGAAGTAAGTATCTTCAAGTGCTTTAATTCATATTTTCACCCATTCATTGCAAAGAAAATATTGCCTTAGGCATGTACTATGCGATAACAGCAGCACAGAGGGAGAGATCACATTCATCTGTTCTTCGTTATTTCTATTTAAACACTGTAAAAAAAAACAGGTCCTGGCAAAAGACTGAGCAAAACATGCTAACTGTTTTCTGCCTTTCGCTGCACTGAAGAGCAAAGAGAGCACTATCCGAGCAGCCTCAGAAAACACGAGAGTCCCTCCGAGGAATTTCTGCAGGCTTTAAACTGTCATAATTTTAATAGAGTATAACAGCGTTACCTCTGTCTGCAATAAGCATCATAACTTTGCAGATATTGCCCAAACAACAACATTACTGTCAGGGTTGGGTTAGGAGCAGCAGCAGGTGGAGACAAAGGATGTAATTCACACATAGACTTTATTTTAATGGAGTAGACAAAGAACAAAGGTACAAACACTCCAAGTAACACAACCAAACTGGACAGAATACAAAGGGCTTATAAGTTATATACACAAGGGCAGATGCAAACTAGGTGAGGGACACAGGTGGCAAGGGTTAACTAATCAACTAAACAGGAACAGGACCATATAAGGACAAACAGGAAATACTCAAACTAAACCAAAGACATATGCTGCGTCCGAAATCGCATACTGCTTAAGTAGGTACTACAATTAAAATTAAACATACTACTCGACCGTTAAAAAGTAGGTACTATATAGTATGAATGGAATTCGGACCTGCTACATCCGCCATATTGATGTTGTCCCGTGTCACGCGTCGTCACAACAGCGCGAAAATATAAACTTTCAATAAGTCATCCGTTTATTTAGAGTGTGTTTTATATGCAATTAAATCACAACAAACAACTTTTTTCCCCCTGAAGTGCTTACACTTAAAATGAGCCGCGTCTCCACTATCCGTCATTTTTTAAATATGACGCCTCCTCTCCCGGAGCCTTATGGGATAGGAAAGTGTCCATTCGGCCGGAAGTAGTAGGTTATCCGGGTACTTCTCGCCTACTGAATTTTGAATGCTATGAATTCGGACCTACTACTCCTCGCATGCTGTTTTTCGCGTACTATATAGTAGGGAAGTAAGCGATTTTCGGATGCAGCAAAAGAACTAGTGACATAGAACTAATTACACACAATTACACACTAAGTAACTTTAAAAAAGTGAAATCACAATCAACCACTCTTTTAAAATAGCAGGATTTTCAGCTATGTCTGCTGGTTATTGTAAAATGTGGCAAATATCTGCACCTCAGTGTACTATCACTATGAAACAGTATGCATTCTAGGGTATGACAGTTCTCATCTCATGTCTCCAAAGCAGACTGTGTGTCCGTGGTGTGTGCAAAATCTCTAATAGTTCTCTATCCACTATAAATTGCATTAAGTGCCATGCACCATACCGGAAATACAAATCCTGTAATCAAGTGACTGATCTCAGTAATTATATTGTAGGAACTGGTTGTTGGACCTGATGATAAAATAACATATCTCAATTCTATTTCTTTAGTTACCTGACAACTTACCCTGTTCAGTAGGACTACAGCCAGGCCCAAAAGATGTTGGGAAGGTATCTATTAACATCTAACAATTCTTTTAAACTGACCAATTTTGACATTGTTTAATATATATATGTGTAGTATACATAGTATCCATTTTTCACAGAACTTCTGTCTAATGTTTTTCACAGCACTGTGCCGTTGAGTTTGAGGTCAAAGCTTTCTGTGCTGAAACCCAGGATGCCAAAGTTCGCAAACGGTTAGTTTATACTGGGAAACTTGCCTCATTTACTTGCCTATCATACTACTATTATCCAAATTCCTATTGACCATTATAGACCATTTTGGGGTGTCTCATCAATGACATATGTCTTCTTCCACAATTCTCTTCTTCCACATATAAGGAGCTCAGTAGGTTTGATGATCCGCAAGGTCCAGTACGCTCCAGATAATCTAGGACCAGCTCCCAGTGTGGAGACCACTCGTGACTTTCTCATGTCTGATAAACCATTACACATGGAGGCAAGCTTACAGAAGCAGGTGGGTTTTAAACAGACCACCAGTCGAGCGTGGATGTGTCATAATTTGTGTCTTTCTTTGGTGTTATTAGCAGTGTTTCATGTTGTTGTTGTTTGTTTATTAAAGTATGATAAATACTGCATACACCATAGTTTTTATTGAATTAAATAATTCCAATTTTCTCTTGCAGACTTACTATCATGGAGAAACCATCAATGTAAGGGTCAAAATTAGCAATGACTCCAACAAAAATGTGAGGAACATCATAATATCTGGTAAGATCAGGCTTGAAAGCACTGACCAGTCAATTAGAAATAAAATTTAAGAAACAAAAAAAGATGAATGGCCATGAAAAGGTTTTCTTTCAAGAATTTTGTCAGTAGAGTTGCATATGTGAGTGTAACTGTATTAATAATATTAATAGGAGAATCTGCATTATCTGATTGAATCTGAATGAACTAATTTGCTAAAGAAATGTCAGTCTGTGTGTATACACTAAGCCATACTTTAAGTAAATTGCTGTAAATATAACACAACACACTTGTGGACGTCTGTCTTTCAGTGGAACAAATTGCCAATGTAGTGCTGTACTGCAATGACAGTTATATGAAGGTAGTTGCCACAGAGGACTCTGGGTAATAGTTTTATTCAAACACATTTTATGTAATTACATTTTTTTTAAAAAGTGGGTGGGGGAAGTAAATCTGATTAATGTTTGCTATTTGGTGCAGGGACTCAGTTAATTCTGGTGCCAAACTGGATAAAGTCTATACAGTGCTCCCTCTACTGGCCAACAACAGAGCAAAGCAAGCCATTGCACTGGATGGAAAATTGAAGCACGAAGACACCAATTTAGCCTCTTCAAGCATGTGAGTCCCCATGAAAAACACCAGCATGTAGCCTATATAATGAGAGCTGTTTTATTAAATATTGTTTATATAGGTCTGTTTAAACAAAGTACACAAAGATTAAAATCGTTGTGTTATTTTTTTTTGCCCTATTGCAGGATCAAAGAAGGTGTTCTGAAGGAAGTTCTGGGAATCATGGTATCTTACAGAATTGTTGTGAAGCTTATTGTTGGAGGGTTAGCATCCCATTACACAATATACCACTACAGTATACAGCATAAAACCATGCATGCCTAATATTTACAACCTAATATATTGTTCATTTCTTTTATAGAATGATGGGATCCAGGTAAATACTATTTCTTTAATCTTGGAATCAGAAGGGCCTGTGGTTGAAATCGACACCACCTTTCTCATATCAGTGAAGCTTTTTATGTCTTATGTTTTAAATAAGGCTGCCAAGTAATTATTATTTTTAAAAATCAAATTAATTACATGATGAGCTGACTAAATCATCAATTCATTAATATATATATATAATATAATGTGGACTAGTAGCCGCAGACATTTGGATTTAACTATAATTGATTGATTGATTTCTGTTTTTACATATCAGTGAAGTTGGGGTGGAGCTCCCTTTCCAGCTTATGCACCCGAAGCCTGACACAGGTATTACATACATTTTACTTATTATATAGGCTGCCTATTAAATATTATCTTTCTATTGAATATTTTCTGATTCACATACAATTTTTGTATAAACTTTTTTGAAATGTTTTCTCTTTAATGCCTCTTGAAGAGAAAGAAAGGTCAGTCAGCATTTAAAAAATAAATAGTTATGTCTTTTTCCATCATGCCTTGCTTTGTTTTGCTTAAATGAACAGCTTAAAGCTGCAGAAGATGAGAATCTAGCTTATCTCCAAAACTTCCCTAAAATCATCACAACAAGCCAGCTTTATGAACTAAGAACAGCAAACTAGATTTTTTTTAATGGAATTAGTGTATTATATTTTATTTTGATCATGTTTTGCATTTATAGTGGATTATATGGTATAAAATAATATTTATAGACTATTTATTATCCATTTCTAACTTCAAACCGTGTGGGTCTTTCTTTTTTTTTTTTTGCATGTTTAGAAATTTAGTTTCAATATGTTTCATCTTTTCTAGTTTAGTTTAGATTTTTATATCTATTATTTATGTAGCCTTAAGAATACGTGTAATGTATCTGCTTCATGTCTTTTTTGCGAATGTGTGTCTGTGTGTAGTGAACTGGAGGAAGAAGTGGTTTTTGAGGAGTTTAAGCGCACAAACTTAAAGGGCATGGCCGAGGATGAGGATGAGGTGAACGTATCAACTGCCGAACACTGAAGAATTCATGTAGAATTTGGCCAGTTCTTAAAACACCCCTCTATACAGTAGGACTTATAAGGATGCCCAAAACAGACAACTATTTATAGAGCGTTATCACAATAGTACACTGCTTTGAACAGTTATTAGCAGATAAAGTTGCAAATGTAGACAAGTCAAACAATGCTGTGACCATTCATGAGATTTTCTGCAGTCGTAATTTAAATTAATAGAGAGCTTTGTTGTTGTTTTTTTATTGTAGTGGAAGTGCTGTTCTTTTGATACTGCTGTATCATTTTGGTGTATATCTTTAGAAAATTTGGAAGAAACTGCTGTGCTGGAGTTTGGTGACTAAACACAAGAATTGTTCACAAAAAGTAAAAGTGTAGTAAAATCCTAATTCTGTTTTTAGTTTATTTAGTTATAATGCAACAATCTTTGTTATAAAAAATGTATTATTACAAAATAGTGTATTATAATAAAAAAAACTGTAGTACTATAGTAGTCTCAGTATGTTCAGTATATAAACACACAATAAGGAAGTTAAATACTGTTTTACAAGTAGTACAAAGGTTTGGACATAAGTTCTTAATCTTTTGTTAACTAAAAAAAAGCAGTATTGATACAGATATTCTGTTTCAGAAAATGGATCTGTTTTCCAAGTGCATCCATATAAATGTTTTTACGTTACAGACTCTGCAAGGTGCAAAAGAAAATGTATGTTCATTCATATTTTTCACATACAAAAATGTTGTATTGTTCTATACAGATCAAAGTAATTATAGATCATTTTATATTAATCTCAATAATGATGTATCACAATTTCTCAAGTGATATTGATTGTCAACTGATTGTCCTTAAAGTTAGGAGAATTGGTAACACTTAAGTCAACGCTTATTTACTTTTAACTACAACTTTTCCCTTCAATAAATTCCTAATTTGCTGTTTATTAATTCTGTCAGGACCGTTATTATCAATATAACTTATGATTAGCCTACATTGAAGTTGGGGGAATCGTTCTGTTCAAGCATGGATAGGAGAAGGGAGAGCAGAATTACAAACAGAACCAACATCAATGATAAATGTACTAGGTACTATTAATGTTCAACGTGATTGTTTACAAAATGATTCAGTGGTCTGTCTCAATGATATATTCACTGCCAAGTCCTGACTGGACAAGATGAGGAAACGGGGTGGAGGTGGGTGATTCGTTCCTCCCTGAGCGAAGTTATAGCTGCTAAATAATGACATTAATATGTATTTAATTAGTACTAATGAATGTCTAATACTTTTTAGGAAGCCTAATATGCATAATAAGCAAATAAAGTGTTAAGGGAGAATTATATATAATATCAGAAACATATTTCATATTTTCTCTACTATGGTGATTAAAGATAAATCTGTAATATTTATAACAGTACTAACAATAGTTAGCTTAGTAGCTACTACACTAGAAATTTGTTCCTAATCTACCTCGCAGATAAAGCACTTTGAGCATTGGTTTTCATATTCTGTCACTCATACATTACGTAAACAAAAATGTAACTAACAAAATTTTAATCATTATCTCGGTTACGCACATTAAAAGAAGCATCTGCTTGTGCAATTAGCAGTTTTTTTTTCACAATGATGTGTTGTTAACGTGAGATAGCACAGACAGCGTCCTCATATAATCAATAAATTGTCTTGGATTTTTTTCTTGGAGTATAAAGTTAGCTGATGCTGCATTATTGTACTGTCCATTCTATATTATAGAGCATTGTTTTAATATATACAGGAAGGTTTATTAATAATGTGACTGCCCTGTTCAGAAAATGGGCTTAAAATGGTTAGGAAGATATTATTAATTCACTTTAAATTAATTAGCATACTGAAATAACATGAACTGTGTGATAATGTATTAACCTAATTATGAGGCACCTTTTTATTGAATTGACAAAGAGTAATAGGACCATCAACAAGGAGATGTCTTACCCTATGGTCATAAAAATAACAGCTTATTTCTCTTAATATATTCAGTTTACTTTGATGACTCGTGATTTTTTCAGATAGTAGTTCTGGAGTGCATTGAGGTATCTGTGTCCAGATATATTAGCGAGATGTTTGGACTCAAATCAAGGCTGGATATCTGGGGCAAGAGTGGTAGTAGGTTCTTCTAGTTCACCCCAGCTGTATGTTCCACTTATAGGATCTTGAAAATCACGTGACAATGGCATATCACAGCTATCTGGGTACAGCAGAAAGCCAGATATGGTACTGCTGCTCTCGCTGTTAAAATACATGCCATTGGAATCAATATCTCTCACCTGAAGCCAAACTTCGTCACCCATGATAAGACGCAGAACAACCTGTTGAGAAGTTGCACCAAGAGCTACTGGCCCTGTACTTTTGATGACAGGTCTGAAGTTGTGGAAGAGCCCCACTTTGAGCAGTTTGTTAGATACGACTAAGTGGTAGCTGATGACATAGGTACCACTGAGCGGAGCCCTGTAGATGCCTCTAATAGAGTCAAAGTTAAATCCTCTGTTGTTCAAAACATTAGTGAAAGGAACTGGCAAATCTGGTTGTGGGTATTTGCTGCTAAGTGCAGCTAAAAAAACAGACTGGATTGCTGAAGAGCAAGGGCCTGGAGCTCCCATTACCCCAAGATCCCCTTTTTGCCCTTTGTCTCCATTTACCCCTGCTGCACCTTGATGGCCAGTGTCCCCATTACTACCTTTTAGTCCTGGAATGCCGATTATTCCAATTGCACCATCTTTTCCATCCCTGCAGTGACACTCCCCACTTTCACCATGGTCTCCTTTCTGGCCATTTAATCCTTGAGCTCCTTGTGGACCATCATCCCCCAAATCTCCTTTCTGGCCCTTCAATCCATGACTTCCTCTTGACCCTGGAACTCCTCTTTCTCCTGTCATGCCAGGCTGGCCAAGTTCTCCTGAAGATCCCTGGATTGAGTAACAAATTACTGGACACTGTCCTGACTCACCAGGTAAACCCTGTTTTCCTCCATTTCCATCCAAACCCTTGTCCCCTTTATCACCTGGGACAGAATGTTTAGTTGGTAATCTCATTTTCTTTTTACACTTTTGTTCAAATTACTATAAATGTTAATTAACCTACCTTTAGAGCCTCGTTCTCCTTTGAGTCCTTTTAAGCCAAATGCACCCAGATCTCCTTTTTCACCAATTTCACCTCTTTGACCTTTTGTCAATTAACAGGAAAGTATAGTTGGCAGTGCTTCTCTTATCAACTGTATGTATTTAATTTGAATACAAATCACTCTCAGATACACTCTTAAAAATAAAGGTGCTTCACGGTGCCATAGAAGAGTCTTTTTGTCTAATGGTGTAAATAACCTTTTAAGTACATTTATTTTTAACAGTGTATTAAGTAAACCGTATGATTAAGAGCTGGTTTAATGGGTTTTTAGAATAAAAGTTATACCCTTTGGTCCCTGCTGACCATTAAACCCTGGGCGACCGTGAAATCCTGGTAAGCCTCTTATTCCTGGACTACCTGGAAAACCTATAAAAAGGAAACAAAAGAAAATCTACTATGCAATTACTGCTGTGTTCATCTATATAATTTTATGCATATAATTGGTTGAAATTAATAACCTGGCAATCCCCAATCTCCTTTGTCCCCCTTTGAACCACTGGGACCCTCTTTACAGTGTGAGCAAACACAAAACCAGGGCATTTGACCCATGGGTGGAGGCACTGGTGCCTCAAGGAGCAAGTTACAGTACGAAAGGTCTGGTTGATGTACAGTAGGCATCGTGCGAGATCCTTGAGTCATGTTCCCAGACGAAGGTTTCAGTAGAAGGGGATATCTGTCAGGCGGCATTAGAAACATGGGTAAAGGGTGTCCTTCATCATATGGCATCGATGGACCTCCTCTGGCCATGGGATCGGCTGCTTTTCCTATGGGATAATTATCATAGGCATATATAGTAGGTATGTAGTTATTATGTGCAGCAGAACCCTCAAAGTAGTCATCAGGAGGAATGGGACTGTCAGGTGATCCAGGGGATGGAGGTACTAGGAACTCCCTTCCAAGAAGGATCATCCCAGATGAGAGGGCTGTTGAAACCAATACTTCTGCAATTATTCTTATCATCTGAGAGGAAATAAAAAAGTGTGAAGGAAGTATTGCTGTTGAGCAGCTCTGGAAAATGAGTAAGCAATATGAAAACAGTATTAACATTCATTTCTGGTGACTATTAAATATACTTACAATTAGGAAGAAGTCAGGTCTCATCATCTGGGTTAAAAACGTATGCACTGAACAGTACAACTAAAGCACTGATCAATTTATAAGTGAGGCTAAACAAAACGTCTTTGAGAGCATAATCCTCTCCCCTTAGGCCTCCTAACAAAGCAGAGAGGCTGGTTATGATATCACATTTTATCTAACCTAGTACAGGGCTTCTTCATGCGAAAAGACCTCATTAGGGATTGAGAGCATGGTCTGGAAAGTGATAAACAAAATAATAGTGAGCTAACAAAAGTGCTTCTTTGTCCCTAAAAAGAACTGGCAGATATTCCGATAAGATGCGCCAGAATGAAAATGAACCCTCTGAGAGAACTTGTGTCGCAAGACTATATTTGTCCCCATTCAGTCAGAATTGTAAGATTGGTGAGTGAAAGTGCGCCAAATTTCCCTTACCAGTCTGATGATCATTTTTCAAGGTAGTGAATTACATTTTAAGGTATTGCAAGGTCACATGGATGCACATAGGGTAACTGAATAAGTTGAAATCCCATTCCTCATTGGATTCAAGAGCTTTTTGAAAGTTGGTGATTGAAAGTAGGGTTTCGTTTATTTCTTTGTTTGACTGATTTTACATACGATTTTCGACACAGCCCCAAAACAGTACTTTGACTCTTAGGGGAAAAGAAAAAAGTTTGTAGTAATTTCATATTTGAGTGAAAGACTATTTGAAAGACAACGAAACTCATGCAAACTCACGCGTTCAGGCAAAGAAAACACAAAAGGATTGTTCCCTATCACAGACAAATCCGGCCAGTTTTCTCTTTTAACATAATACAGAAAAGATTGTAAGACCTAAGAGCTCATTTCTGCAACCTGAGTCTGCTTTATTTACACAACTCATTATGAATCCAACAATACACTGGAAACTGAACCACTAGAACAATGTTTTAACAATATGGAACACAACACAAGATGAATGACTAACCCTTTTATGTGTCCTAATTTCCACACCCAAACTCTGAATGTCCCCATGTGCCATGTTTCATAGGTGAAAGTGTTATGTACTCATTTGCTTATCTCACTGAAACTTTGCTCAGTCATGTTTGTTTCTACTCAGGTTTCTGCTTTTCTGAACAAAACTATTTTGCTGGTGATCTTTTTGGATAAACAACCGCCAGATCTTTAAAATTAAAAATTAGTTATTTGGTTGATGAGTGAAGGAGGACAGATATCACAGATTATTTTTGCACTGTAAAATTAGTAAAGCATTGTGATGTTAAGCATTTGTTTATGTCTCCAATTGATGTGCTGACAGTTTTTATTTCACTATTAATATCATATAGCTGTTGTATGCAGATTATAGCAAGTACTCTTTTGTAGGCAAAGTAGAATGCAGTTTCACCACAATCGGATTAAAAAAAGTTGTATGCCATGTCTTTGTCCGAAGTGGCATAAGTGTCGAAGGACGTTTGTGTATCTTAAAAAACACAGCAGATGAAATTTAAGAACTGGTTAACAAAGGTTTATCAGAAAAAACATGTTTGTGGGAGCGTGGACCTTAAAGGTCTGTAATAATTTAAGAAATCAGCCACTAGTTGGCGCTAACAAGTTTAACGCCTCAGTAGAAGACAACGGGAAGCAAGCGTAAAATAAACAAAGTCTTTTAACATAAATCAAAATCGTGGAGTAGTATCCAATATCAAACAAAACAGAGTATTCACAAAAACACATGTAATATTATTGACGAAAAAAAACTGAATGACAAAGGAAAACTTAAGTAGGGGAGACAATGAACGCTAACGAAGGAGACACACCTGAATTGAATACATGATTAACAAAAACTAGGTCACAAAGCACATGGGGAAGAACAACAAACATCACATGATACAATAAGACTGAACCAAACACACAGAAAACCAACCAAAAATGCAAAAACACATGGAAACACTGAACTGAACAAACCAAGAATGTTACACAATAACCATTGCTGTCAATCAAATCATTCAATAAATATTTAAAAAAAAAAGTTACAAACCTACTTTTGCAAACTAGTCTTAGTTTTACAAACTAGTTTTTTTGTTCTGTCTCGATCAAACCACTGCAGAAATCTTCTATATTTCAATAATTATCAGAAAAATATAGATTTTTTTTTGTTCTTTGGTTAGCTTTAATTGGGTCATTTAGAAGAAGGGGCATGGCTAAATATACCCATAAGCCTATAAAACCTGAACAAAAATTTTGTGAAACATATGTTAGATGATTCTTAGCAAAGTTGAATAGAGATCAGATCATAGGTGGTACTATAATTGCCCTAACAGTCAATAAATACAATATTTTTATGGTAAATTACCTGGAATTGCCAACATTGCTGCTTTTACTCACTGATAGCTGTTCACAGGCTGGCTAAATATTATGTAATTATGTAATCACTGCTTGCTGCTATGTTTTTAAATGCTTTTGCTAATAAAAAATGAAATGGGGGGGGTGTAGGAATGCAGATGAGAGAGTATTCAGACTGTGGACTCTTAGTAAACAGAGTTGGTTAGTCATTAACACACTCTAAACACTACATTCTCCATTCCTGTTCCTTTCTTATTTTTTTCTAAATGTAAGTAAACTTTTTTTTAAGAATTATTGAGGTTTAGTTAAGTAACTGCAACTTAAATACTGATTGTCTCACTGTGTTTCCTAGTGGATAATATTAATGTACTTGCAAAATTCTTGATATGATTGATCTCAGCAACTATTATTTGCTCAGGTAAAGGTTTGTCGGAGTTCAGTTAACTTTCTAAAGGCTGTTTATGCTGTGCTGTTAGGTTAAAGACGAAGCAGAGACCAATTGATTTTAATGTTTTTGATTCATGTGTCTTCAAATGTAGTTCATTCTGAGGACAAACTCGGCTTTTAACTACCGTTGAAATTTTGGAATACGGTAAGAATGAGTTTTGTGCGTTTTATACAGCGAAACTTCCATGCTTTGAAAGTAATCATCCATGTATCTCAAACCAAACCATTAATTCAAAAAAATTTGAAAACAATCTTCAAATCTAAAAGAAACTCAGTATTCATGTATAATTAAGTTGGCTTGTGAAAGCCAACTTACTGATGTAGCACTTAAACTTATTATTATTATTCTTCTTCTGAGACTAAAATTTCTGACTGCTACTCCTCCTAGAGCTTTAACTCTACAAACTCCA
>JAUCNO010000385.1:1001279-1019336 GCA_032353835.1 Enteromius viviparus
CCAGGCCAAGTGATTAGCACACCTGATTCTGATCATTTGAATGGGTGAGCGAAAACTTTTGGTAATATAGTGTATTAGGTAAACAAAAACTTTTGGATGGAATTTAAAAGATTTTTAATATAACACTGAAATTGCCTTACAGTATATACCTATAGTCAAATAAATATGCAATATTACAGAGCAAAGCAAATAAGTTATTTTTTTTTAAAGATTAATGTTTCTAATAAATGTAAGTGATGCTGTAATTATGTGAAAGAAGAATCCACAGTGGAAATAGATGTTATAACTAAGAAAAGAACAATTGCATCATTATTGCCTGAATTTCACATTAAAAGAGCTGATGTAACATCCTGTATTTTATCACCCATGCTCATTGGTATTTAAACAGCATTATCTGCTGTGTTGTGAAAGCTCTGTAGCTGTTGTTGCTGATTATCAGCACTGACCTCCTTTAGAAAAATGCAAGCTATGCTAAGAGCTGTAGCTGCCAAACATAATGGTATTATTTTCATTTTTGAAAAGACATAACAATGACAAAGTTAAAGAAAGATATTAAGAATGCAAAACAATTCTCATTTGAAGAAAAGAGGTTCATTTTCTTTTGGTAAATGATATATTCTTGTTTTTTTTTTATTTTATTTTTTTTTAAAACCACCCACACCACCATTGAGACGACAAAATAATTTTAGCATTTCAAATCTTTCTTCCTCTTCACTGACAATTACATTTGACTCATAACACTGTAGTAATATAACAAATAAAAAGTTTTACCAAAGGTTAGATTTTGTTTTTAGGGAACTCAAAAACAAAACTAAATAGTGACACAAAATTATTTTATTGAAAAGCAGCTACGATGGTTTATTAGCTATTATAACCAACCAACAAACTATTTACCAGCTGGTCTTACCTGCTTTAGGTCATGGGTCTGTTTTTTTTTTTTTTGATGGTCAGTCAACCAACCAATGTCCAAATTGGACCAAAAACAACACAAAATGTTCTATTTTCCAGCAGCTAAAATGTCTGAATCTACTCAAACCTTGTGCTGAATTAATTTTCACCTGCAAGACACATCATCCATTCATCATCCATTCTTCAGAGAACACAAACACACCACAGATTGAAATGTCAAGGCTGAAATGAATAAATGTATTACATGATATCAGATAATTATGTCTCTTCCAGATGTTCTGGTGATATGACTCTGCAATGTGCGTATTTGTAATCTTCAAGCAGTAAGCTGATGGATGCCCGCATGTCTTTAAGGAGTACTGGTAATTCTCCTGTGTCCTGCAGGACAGTTCTCCTATGGTTCAGTAAATGCTTGTTGTGTTCTTAAGCCATGATTTGTTTAGAGAGTAAGCAGGGGACTTTAAAAAACAGAACGTGCACCACAGAGTTGTGATAAAGACATGTAGCCCACATGATGTTAGGGCATCAGGAGGTCAACAAAAGCATTAACCTCTTGCCAGGATAACAGATGGGAATGTTTGTTGGCTTCGCATTGCATTTGGAAAAGACTTGTTGATAATGGAAAGATAGCGAGGAACATTACTGCGCACCATTGCCTTAAGAGCTACAGTACAGGTCTCTAACTGGTCCTGAAGAGTGAAAAAGCCATAATAGATGAAACTGGATAAGATAACTTTGAAACTGTGAATATTTCTGCCTGACACAGTTATAGTCGGGAGTGAAGACTGCTGATTTTCTGAGCAAAATAACAGACGCAAGGCTTCAATGTAAACCATTTGCTTTTTTTCCCTGCTTTTCAAAAATCCAAGTCTGTTTTCTATTTCACATTAAAATGAGAACAAGGTTACATGATGTAAACACAAACATCTCTGCATCAAAGCAGAGTCAGTGTTTTAACATTCATTTTAAGTGTGATCAGTGGCGGATCTTGGCAGAAACAGTTTTCAGATCAACATCAGATCACTTCTCTACCACTCTCTACAAATTTCTGTTCTGCTTGCTGCTTAAATTAACTGTATAAGCGGGTGACTTTTTATCAGTTGCTATCTGTTGGCACGTACTTAAGCAGTTTGCAGTGTTTTTTATTTGCTAAAAGTCAGTAAAAGTCAAGTTAATTAAATAAAATATTACCCAGTTATACATAGTTTATTAAATTGTCCTCCAAGACCTTTATCGCAAATAGGAACTCTCACTGTTGTACCAGTCACCAAGATATTGATTAATTGTATTATTTAACTGTATAAGCTTAAAAATAGAGGTTCATTATTGGTATAGAACATTTCATATCTACAAAACCTTCGCATTCCGCAAAAGATTCTTTATTGTGGAAAAAAGATCTTTAGATTACTAGAATGTTCTCCACATTAAAAACAGTTATTATTTTCTGAAATGTTCTTTTGGGAACCTAAAAAGGTTTTATGGTTCCAATTGAATTGTTCGTTGTTTAACAACTGTTAAACAATTCTTATAAATTGGTAGTTGGGGGACCACCAAATTAATCTCTACTAATATTGACTCTACTAATGACGATTAAGCAATTAATCGAGTTTCAGGAGGAGCCCGCACGAACGATCGCAGCTGCCACCAATCTCCTTATTACCCCGCGAATCTCCTCTCCTCCGCCGTAAATACCGCTCACTCCCTATCCTCGGCTTCTGCGTTTTTTGTCTCAGAGCTCTTTCTCTGTCCAGCCGGGCAGTGCCGCAGTTTTCACCACCGCTAAACTTAGTTTGCTTTCTGCTTCGCCCCAAACGCTCTCGCGGTCTCAAGCTGTAGCATTTCTTACAGCCTTAAGCCAAGCTCGCATGTCCAGGCTCTAAGGTCAGGGTATATTCTGGCAAACCATTTGCCAAACACGTTTCGCAGTTGGCAAAGCAGATGATAGCACACACCGTTTACCAACACACGATGGATAACTCACATAGCAAAACGTTACTGCCTGTCTGATTTCCCAGCGCATTACCATTCGCCTTATTCACCTGGCGGCCATTTTGAAAACTATAACGCTGTTGAGGGGTACACAAACCCGGAAGTTTGACTCTGACGCATAGAAGATTCAGCAACACCAGCATGGAAACTCCACCAATTTTTCCTGTCTGTCAAATTAACGATACAAAACGTGGAGCAGTGGGCCAGTACATTGAAGTAGGGCTGGGCGATATATCTCGAACGATATATTATGCGCATCTCATCAGTAAAGCCGGTTCTTTGATTAGCGCTAAATCTCCATCAGCTGTATTTAAAAGGAATGCCAGTTTATACACAGAGCCGTAGATCACTGAGAAGCTGCAACATTGAATCACCCGCGAAACTAACGCGTAGCTTGTCAGTGATCTACGGCTGTGTTCATAAACTGGCGCTGCATTTAAATACAGCTGACGTAAGAGGCGCGAGACGTAAGAGGCGGGGCAACCCTTTAAAGTTTTCAAATTAAAAGTGTGTTTTAATTAAACATTTACTTTGTAAAGTATAAAATAACGCGTTTGCGTCCATTTTTCCTTTTTTAACCCAAAAAATTGTTGTATTTTTAAACACTTTTGAATACCAATCTTTAAACTTAACAAAATACAGTATTTCATAGATAGAAAAAAGAAAAAAAAAATGGATTAATGTCGAAAAAGGCCATTTACAAGTATATATGGCCAAGCTTTATTTAAACTGCTAGGCGATAATTAGCTTATAGTGACCCCGTTGAACACCTAAAAAATGTGTCAATATAGGCTATAGAACACTTAATTTAAATGCTCTTTTTGCTATTATTCATAAAACAGAGTGTACAGTTAAGAGATGGGATCGAGACAGGTATATGTCGGTGTGCAACATAAGAAATGGTTAAATATAAAGCAAGAGCCACTAGGGGGCGCTGTTAGTGTTTGCGCAGTGGTGCTACGCAAAAAAAAAACAAAAAAACAACCCACTAAAAATTAAAATTTAGAATTTTTATATAATAAAAAAATTACTTGTATAGGGGAGCTCGGGGCACAAACTAACGTGGAGTTAGTTGTAACACATGTAGTTTAAATATTTTCATACATGCCATTGTACACTGACGAGCTGTGCAGATCCACGCTGATAATGAACATGGTTTTGCGCAGCTCGTCAGTGTACAACGGCTGCGTGTAGTATATACGGCTCAATGTCAAATCAAGCACTTGATGGCATTTAGCACTTATTACAGGACCGGCTTTACTGACAAAATGCGCAAAAATATCGGCCGATCGTGATCGGAGCATCCCTAGTAGATAGCACATCAATGTCCTTATCTATGATTATCAGCTATTATTGTCCATGAATAAACATAGGGCTTTACATTAATGAGCTATCAGCTTGTTAACCTTTGCTGGTCTCATTTAGATTTCTGGACTGAGCGTGCATGGCTGCATTGTTTTGGATTAATTAGAGGGCAACTGGTACAGTAATTCCAAAACGTAATCCAATACAAGGCTTCAAATTCACACACACACAAAAAAAAATCTCCCCAGTGACAAGACGTTAGAAAAAAATAGAAACCATTTTAAATTTCTTAAGCATGTGACATCTACAGTTGCTGAGAGAGCAATCTATACAGCACAGAAACATATCTCTGAGGGATGCAATAAGAGCGACCTGGCTCGGAAACACTTGAGTGGTCAGAATCTCCACCGCACAGTTCATTTCCATCTTTATCTCCTTCATTTCATCGGTCTTTCCCTTGCCCCCTCTTTCCCTCGCTCTCTCTTTCTCCAGTCTCTCAATCTCTGCCTAGTAAAAGGGGCAGAGTTGCCATTTAAGACCAAATAGAGTCCATCAATAAGTTGTCACGGGGGAGAGCCTTTGTGATAAGCCATTAGGTAGGGTTTCTACCCCATTTCCATCCATACCATCAGCTGTCCACCCTTTACGGTGGCTCCAAAAGAGTAGCTTAACACCTACACATTGATCTCTATCAGTCTTCAGTCACTTTCTAACGCTGTTAAAGGAAAAGCTCACCAGTAAACGAAAATTCTCATTTTATGTGCTTTTTACAAACACAAAAGATGATATATTGAAGAACGTTGTTGTCTGTACAATGAAAGTCAATGGGGTCCAAAAAGACAATAACTGGTTTGAAACAGCATGGGGTTGACAAAACATCTTTTTGTTGGTGAATTATCCACTAAAACACACTTTCACTATCTAAAAAGGGTCTTTCATTGAAAATAAGGTGTTCCCTCCAATAGTTGTTACTTCCTGAGAACAGCAATGCATTGTACTACACACAAACTTTTTTTAATAATATAAATAATATAAAATGCTTACGTTAAATAAAGTTTGTAGGATTTCTTAAGAAACCCTGACTCTCTTACAGACAAACCAAAGGCAGAAAGCAATCGAGCAAGCAGGACAGCTGAATAAAGAAGAGATTAGTGGTTGTGAAGGAAAGTTAATGCAAAGAGCAAACTCAAACATGCTAGTTGTAATGTTATGCAACAACTCATTACGTCACAGTACACTGAACGCTAATGCACTGGTACAAAAACAAAAAAAAACATATTGAGGAAAAGAAATCAAGTAAATTTCCCACAATCCAACTTGCTCGCTTTAGTGATTTTGTGGTAATGTGAGAATATATTGCCAGTGTTTATCTTTCTCTTAATGTGTGTAGGGTCTGAAAAAACAAAACAAAAACAAAACCCCCAAAAACAACAACAATGTCAACAACAGACTAGAAATGCCTATCATGAACAGCGGGCTAAAAACAAAGACTGTGTTTATCTCATTCGAACGAAAAGACAAGGCGAGCCAATTTGAGTTTTGCAGGCAGAAAGGTCAGCCCAATACATCAGGGTGATGTCTGGTTGAAAATAGAGGCGCGGAAATATCAGCCTTGCCGCTGAAGTGTCAAACACGGCAGCAGTCTGCTGTAAAACAGGCCTGTTACTGCACCTCCGCTATCTGTAGAACAGGCATAATGTATTAGTCAGCCACAGACACCAAATGCATATGTGATCACAGCAAAAGAAAAAAAGGTAAAAGATGCTACTGAGCCATGTGTTACTATATCAATATGAAGTATAATACCCTCACTACAAATGTCAGGCAGATATTTAGAAAGATAATTGGAAATTAAATCATCTGTGTCTCCTGAGGTTTAGTACATTGAATTTTTATACATGTACAGTAGTCTTAAGGGAATAAAAATATGGATTGGGAATAACCCCAGCAATGCATAACAGTAAATAAAAACATGTAACTTGTAACAATCGTGCAACTCACATTACCAGCTGTAAAACGGATATATTTAATATGAAAAAGCCTTTAGCTTGAATAAATTGATCCCAGAAGATTCAATCAGCCAGAATAAATTTTAAAAACTTGACAAAATTTGAAAGGCAAAATAAGCACAATGGAAACATGGGTGATTTACCAAGCAAAGCAACAGATTTGCAGTTTGTGACATTAGAGACATTGTCCCTTCAAGGTCAAATTTCCAGTTTTGTGTTTGTGCATGGGAGAGTTAATTCACACACCAACTTAAACACTAAAATCCCAAATGCGAATCCCATGTGCTAAGCACATTTTCCACTTATCACCTCACGGCAGGGGCGCAGCAACCGTGTCCCCCCCCCGTCCCCCTCACTTTTAGAAACAGGTGATTCTGTCCCCCGCACTTTTTTGGAGCTAGCGCCAATATTTCCACCCGTATTCTCTGATTTGTTCATTAGATTTGAGTGAACGAACGTCTAGCCAATCTCTTGCCATGAGCTTAAAATCTTGCTCTTGTGAATTTTCGTTCGTTCACTCACTTGGCTGTCTGGGGTAAAATGCACCCTAAAAAAAAGCAGAGGACTATTACATCCTTTTATCAAACAAACAATGTAATATGTGTTACAGAATGTTGCGATGACACCAATCACACGTTACCATGTTATGATTTAATGTCGGAAGACAACAGAAGCTGTTCTGTGTACCTCTTCACGTTGCGCTTAATTCAGTGCGTGTTCATTGCTTTGGTGTCGTTAAATGCCCATTGTTCTTCTATTCAGGGTTTATTGTACTGTATGATCACCTATGGATCACATCACCATACTGTCCCCCCCACTTTTAAGTTGGCTGCTACGCCCCTGTAAGCCACATTTATATATAAAAAAAAAAAGACTTAAATGTCCTAATTGAACTATGGCTTAATCCTGGCTTAGGCTAAGCCCTATCTGTGAAAGGCTCAACATATTTGTCTATTTTTAGTCGAAGAAAACCTGATGTATTTTAGACTAATTTTAAACTTGACATTTTAGCAATAACATTATTATTAATTAACCGTATAGAAGTGTTAATGGGATGATTTGTAGCATTACAGGGTGGTTGTGTACACACATTGCAAATTTACATTCAAATGACAAATAAAAGTGAATTTTGCATATTAAGTGCTTGCTGGGTAATGTATGGAAATTGTTCCAGCAAAACCAATCAACCGTTTGGCTCATATCACATCCCTATCTCTTCCTTGTCCTCCTAAATGAAAAGTGCATCACAGTCATATATTCAGAGTTTCTATAAAATCCCATAGAATGGGTTTTAGAGCATGGCTGCATTTTCCCAGAAACATTGTTAGTCTAAGTAGATTGTAGATCCACAGTGGTCATGATCAACTCACTGTATCTCTATTGTAGCAATATTATAGGATTGTTAAATATCACTGTTGTAATATACGTCTATATAGTCTTTAAAAATTACCTTAAAAATACTATTTTATAGGGATTAGAAGTGAAAAGGGGAGACATTTTAAAGCATATGCTGGAAACAAACCTGTTAAGAGATGTAAACAATACAGAGAGTAGCTGCAGGAAACATGTCCTAAATGTGTGCTTTATTATAGGAGTTTTCAAACTGAATCAGCATTTTAAAGCGACTTGTCATCTTGACAGATGGCTGTGCTGCTTAATACATTTAAGACGTGTTTTCCTCAGTGCATAAATTACATTTGAATCATGTATCCTTATCTGTGATTTAGAAAGTCATACACATGTTTTACTATAGAGTAGATCATCTACTTTTATTGATTAAAGTTACATGAAATCAACTCTGTGTGGCAGGTGCAATAGAGTGTATGAAAACATACTCAAAACATAAAGCATTAGATTCTCGAACTGTGGATGCAGTCCACAAGGTGGAGCTGTGTGCATTTATTTCATGTGTCCCAAAGGCAACATACTTTTTGTGCCATCACTGCATCGCTGTCAGGTGAAGATTTGCAATTAAGCCAATTACTTGGTGCTAGATTACTAAGTGATGTGTTTTACTTGCCTTTTTAAAAAAACAGGATCCTGATTTACAAAATAACTTTTTTTGTATAGAAGGTGAATATTAAGCCTTCTGTGCCACAGTGTTGGGCTAGTAGTGAGAATTGTTCTAAATTAGGTTTTCCCAATAAGTGCTTACATGCTCATTAAGGGCTGAAATCATGAAACGATTCACTGTAGTTGTTTGTAGTAAAGCAAAGTACCCTGAAACAGTCCGAACAAACTGTAGCTCAATTTGCAGCTGAAATTAAAAATGCTGTGATATCCAGCATAGCTACCCCAATAGAACAATATTATGGTTAGGTCCGTAGTCCATAGTTATACAACCAATTATATCATTATTTCTTTCTTTTTTCTTTTCCAGGCATCACAGGTGGTAGCTTTTTAAATATGCTTACAATAAAAGTCAAGACACTGTAGACATTTTCAAGCTATCTGAGATCAGATTGTTCTAAATCTGCTTATTAGTAGTTGCTGAGCTCTAGTAATTTTCTCCCTTTCTCTGCTGTCAGAAACCTCTGTCAACACAGAACCACCCTTCAGAAGTGATTTTATTCATCTAAATCAACTAAACCTGCTCTCGGAGACCGAGAGATTCCAGAACAGCCAGCCAGTACTATTATCAATCTGCAATCTGGAATAGGCCGTTAATAATG
This sequence comes from Enteromius viviparus, assembly GCA_032353835.1. Taxonomy (NCBI): domain Eukaryota; kingdom Metazoa; phylum Chordata; class Actinopteri; order Cypriniformes; family Cyprinidae; genus Enteromius; species Enteromius viviparus. Next base: position 1,010,164 of record JAUCNO010000385.1, read on the forward strand.
GAGGAAAGCGTCAAAATGGCTCTCTTTTTTCCCTGAGACTCGTGACTCTATGCCCAGTGCCTTGAGTGATGAAAATTATCCAGAAATTCTGTGTAGCCACAGAAATAGCATTCTAAAATAAGACTACATCCAAAACTTTCTTAGTTTTAGAGAGCAGTGTGTCACATTATTAGTCTCTATGATGAGCACTCGGGTGATAGGTAACCCTGAATGGAGTTTGCCAGCATTAGTCGCGTTGCACACGGAGTGATGCATACATATAATGGAAACAGCAGGATCTGAGTCACACTTGGACAGTGAGGCACGCTGACAGCCGAAGTGACATAAAATGGGGGTAATTGAGGCTAGTCGTACTACTGGCTTGGAGCCCTTTGACATTTGCACAATTTGTAGATATGCCTGAAAGAAGAATCTCGACGATCTTAGGGAAATGCAAAGAACTGTACAACAAAATGTACATTATTAGCTTGATTTTATTCTAGGATTGCTGCGCTGACAGGATATAGCACATGTATGCGCACGTTGCGTATGAACAGGATCTCATTAGCGTTAAGGATTAGATTAGTGTGTATGGCAGCATTTTGCTACATCCCTTTTAGCTTGACTGCTGATTTAAAATTTTCCCCAAGCAAAGTCATGGGAGAGATCTTTGTCATTGCAGACCATCCCCCATGTTGCTGCCTCTTATTGCCCAATGACCGGAATGGTTCATCCAGTGCGAATGTTCCACGGACATCTTAATCAAATGGGGAAAAAATAGACTACAGTAAAGCTCAAGTCTGGCCCTGTCACGGCCCACTTTCTCCATTGTGTGGATTTTGTCCAGAAATGGCACCGTTCTCAGAAGGTCACAGCCAGACTGTCCAGTCAGCTGCCAATGACATTCTGTCGTCTTATTGGCCAGTCTCTGAGCTCCCCCTCCCCCTGCACTTTTCCTCTCCTCCATGTAAACGTGCAGGAAGCCACTCCAATAATGCTCCACCTCCTCCATGCAAGGCTGTGCTCCCTGAGGATGTTCATTTGCTGTTCCTCACTGGTAACTGCTTTAGCTTTTTTCCTTCCCCTCAGTCTATCGGGTGACGTAGAGCACCCACGCTGAGGATGAGACAGAGAGAGACTCAACCCAACTCCTGTCTGACGAAGCCCATGTGACAAACACCACGCGCTGCAACAGCTTTACCCTCCCCTCCTCCCCTCACATCTCTCCTCCTCTTCCCTCGTTCTCCTCACAACTCACTGCGTTGTGCTCACTGTGCCGTTCCTCACCTCTCTTTTGGGAACGAGGAGGTTGTCTGGTGTCTTGTGTGATGGAGAAGATTTAACTAAAAGAGCCGAAAGCTTGCACTTTTTTCACACAGCATGGCTCCTGCGAGGCCTCTGTGTAAACCTCTCAACCGCCGTGACTGACAGGTTGCCGGTCAAGAAGGAGAACGACGGAGCGGTAGGAAGGTGGAAAGACAGATTCTTCCTTTCCAAGCAAGTGAAGCAGAAGTAGTACGGCACTGAGAGACAGCGGAATACCGAAGCTGTGGTGACGGAGAGGGGGGCGTGTGGAAAACTCGCTGGATGAAGGAAGCACACTGGCTGTCCCTTCCCTGGCGTGATGGAGTGAGACAAGGAATGAAGGTGGATGGTGAGAGCGGGCAGCAGCAGCAGCAGTGGAGGGGCAGGAGGAGGAGGAGGTGCGGGGGGAGGTGGTGGAGCAGGAGGTGGCCGGAGAGGCAGGAGCAAGTATCGCTCGCGGAGACGAGTCTCCGGCTCTTCGCTGGCTGAGCGACTCAGCTGCCACAGTGGCGAGAAAATGTCACCCAGCATTAAGAAGTTGGACTGTTTCTCGCCCATGCTGTGCCACTGCAAAGTGGCCTGCACGAACAGCACCATCTCGCTCATGTTTGGATGCAAGGTGGGTTGTAGAGCTCTCTGCTCAGTTTCTCTGCTTTGCTTTGTGCCAGAGCTAGAGGACAGACTGTGGGAGTCTGTCCAGAATGTGCATCCAGGTGTTGCTGCCAAAATTGCCTTCTGTACAGCTGCCAGAAAAAAATCAGAGGAGTCTCTAAGGCGCATACAGTCAACTTGATAAGATCAGAGAAGTTGAGTCCAAAATAGGGATATTCTCAGGGTGAGAAAACAAGTCCACGTTTCCAACATGAAGATGGATATATGATGCAAACATTCGGTCTTTACTTTAAATTTACTTTTTTATTTATTTATTTTACCTCTATTTATATGAAGTCAAGTGTAGAAATCAAAGTGGGATCAGGGCTTGACCCGGGTTCCACCCAACAGCTCTTATCTAGACCTTTTTGTTTTCACTAGTTCATATTAACATGAGCTCATAAAAGCTGAATGTGTAATAATTGTCAAATTTTGTTCCATCTCACAACTTTTGAATACCAGCATGTTTACAACTGCTCGACTGCTGGTCTTAGGGCTGTTGATACACGTCAAGGGTGTCTTTCCTCTATTCACAGACCTTTCTCTTTTAATCAGTCATTGGCTTATCTGCTCTTACTGTAGTTAACACTCTGCTCACCAGTAATCACTCTCTATACACTGATGGAGATTGCACAGATTCCATTGTATTAACTCAGGGTAAAGCCTACGTGTGCTTAATGAGAGCATGTCACAGTAATACGTTAGCTCTGGCATTATCCAAGCACAAGAACCTCCGTAGCAAACCCTTACAGAATCTCATGTAGGAAACTTTTTTTTTAGAATTGCTTGTTACAGCGTGATTCTGAAATTTTAGATTGTAACTACATTTTGTGTGAATACATTTTGGGGTGAATTGATTTTTGTCTCAATTGCTTTTTTTCTTTTTTTTCTTTCTTTTTTTTAAATCAAGCCTATGGAGGGATGATTAGTTTTAATTGTTATGTAATCACTCAATAGTTTAACCAGCGACCTTTGGCCTCTGGCATGATTACTGCCTGTATGGGTGCCGTATGGCATCAATGCCACCATGGCATTAACTTCTCAGATGCTTGATGCAAAGCCCATAGGATTACATGTCATCTGCTCTGCTCAGGATTGACATTTGGAATTGGAATTCATTGTCAATTAATAAAAAGGTTAAAAACATGTATTTTTCTTGGAGAAGTACTGCAAGATCATTGTGAACTTTAGCCATTCTTAGAAGCACTGTATTTTAATGTTAAAGCTTTTATATAATGGTGCTGAAACAGACGTGTGAGATAAGTGTAACATATCAGCCAATGCGATTAACTTCTATAGATGATTAAAAGATAATTTGGAGGATTTAAGTGCTTGTAAAGGTGATACTGGTACAAATGTGGAAAAGTTGTTTTTAGGTCATCTTTAAGCAATGACTGTCTCAAATGACCGAAGACATTTCTCTGATTAAACTGGAGGGGAAATAGCAGTGTGACAGTGATGTATGAGGGAGGCTATGCTGGCTGTTAGACTGCTGCTTCTGTAAATACTAATTTCTTAGTCAATTGTCCTTTGTTCCAGAACACGCTCTGAATGCACAGCTTCTATTTTTAGTTTCTTAAGAAAACATGGAAGGTTATCATGGCTTTCTTAGGTTTATTGTCTCAATTGCTCTCTGTTTCTACCATGATTCGTTGATGTAATAATGGCAAGCTATCTATCCAAATTTGGGGCACAACACCTCACACTCGCAGCTAAACCAGAGAAACCCATACAATTGACACTATCTCTGTATTCAGTGGAGTCCCATTTCTCTGGTCTACTGCTCACAAATCCTCCTTGTGGCCTTAGATACTGTAGATGCAGGCCGACACATTGGGCAGTTCTCCGATTGGACTAGATTGATCGAAACTAGTCATTTCTCGGTACTCTGTATCATTTTCTTGATGACAGGAAGGGCAGCTTATGAAAGAATAGTGGCTGAGCAGAGGAGCCTTTGGCTGCGCTCTAGACTGTCAGATTGACAGCACAGTTTTAGCATCTGATCACACAGATGGGATGATTGCCCAAATGCCATGTCATGTCTACACAGATTTTGTTGTTAGAACCATTTCCAGTGATTCTCTTAAAGCACTGGAGCCCACAACTTTTGAGGATCTAGTTACAGGCCATGTACAGCATCACTTTACAACATTACCATACGGTCACCATGTAATAACAGCAGGACAGCATTTGCAGGATGATGCCTTTAGACAAATTTAGAGCTCAAGTGCATTGTCTTATTTCTACAAGAAATGATGCACATTTGATTGTAGCTCCAGGTTATGTGTGTCATTTTGACAATCTCTGAAGCCCATGTAAAGTTGTTCTGACACTAAATGATAACTTTCTACAGAGATTGCAAACTGATAAGTGATGTGAACTCTATATATCTTTGTGAATTCATGCATATACAAGTAATCATTTCTGGAAATATAATTGATTTAGTTAACAGATAACCAAGGGAAAAAACTGCAACAGGTAATATATATATGCATATATATACTGAGTTCCAGTTCATTTGATATGCTTAATTTTTTTACAAAAAGGAAACTCAAATGGCAGAAAGCGACATCATATGATCTGTTTTCTTTATTTTATAAAAGCATAATGTATCAAACAAAAAACAGAACTTCATACATCGATGCATTATTATTAAGACATTAAGTGTTTAAAGGTGCCATTGAATGCATATATACAATATTTTACATTTTTTCCTGATATCTACATGTGGCTTAGATAAGGGCACGAATTCCTCAGAAACGGTTTGTAAATGTCCACTTACAACCCTACCCTAGGATTTCTTCCTAGAATGAGATGGACTCTTATTGGCTTATTTGGAAGGGTCATGAATAATAATCTTGAACTCTTCTGATTGGCTGTATCACAGTGCAGCTCATTTCAGTAGCTCACACAGTAGAAAGGAAACACAGGGAGAAAAATATACATTTCAATACTTTCTCTCACAGTTATATCGTTGGGTAATTACACTGTATTTAAAATGCAGGCATCAGGGAGCCGCTATTAATGTGCTGGGCACCAACCCATCTTTGCCTGTCACATCCCCAGCACAGCCTGGCACATAACATTTATTTGCATGATCTGCCATTTTCGCAAATTGTGCTTGCTTGTTTCTTTTTACGATAACTGGAGAACTTCTAATAATTCAGCTGGCCTAGAGCGTGGGTGGGTATGTGTTATGCAAATGTTTGGGGCGTAGTGATCCCGACTGTTACGTCACAGTTGGTGTTATGTTCTGAATTGATCAGTTTCAGCATTGCTAATTGACAGCGCAGTTGGTACTTTGTCAAAACAATATACAGTTCTGATAACATCATCGCACCCGCTTCTGTGCCACCGCTGGAACACGGCTGAAGTGCAAAGCCTTCAGTTTGCATAATAAAAAATAGTTTAGCATTCAGACACGTTACATCGCAAATATGAAAAATATTGTGTCATATTTATATTTGTGCTGAATGAGAGAGGTTTGGTACATAAGCACAAAATTCGCAAACAGTTGAGTGCGCAAGTCTTTAAAGTATACTTTGTCAGTCTATGTGAGAGACGAGTTCAGAATCAGCACATGGTCAATGTCTAAGGATCAAGTGTGCAACTCATGGCATTTTCTGTTCTTCGGCTGGTGTTATCAAACAGTGTTGCAATTTTACAAAATCACTTGTACGAATTTGTATGAATTGGCAAGCATTTTCCGCCTCGTACAAATGCGTACAAATTGGTTGCGAGACTGTATTGGAATGCCTGAACCACTGAGTGGCACATAAATTTACCTGATGTTCTCAAAGTAATCTAGTATCATCCAAATTGAATGTATTTTCTATTTTGTTTTAAAATCTGCATAAAACTGCATATTAACAGAATTAAATGTTTGTTCTACTTAGACGTGTTTGCTAGCATCACTGTTGCTATTACTCATGTTTCAGGTTAAGGATTTGCGCAACTCCCTAATCTAAAATATTAAACATTGGCACAGTGTTTATGCCATGTTAATGAAAGATACAATGCTTTTTTTGATGTTTCATCATATGAAATTCAAACCTGTGGGTAAAGCATTTCATCTTACTGACGAATTGCCAAGTAAAGCAGGTTATTGCAGCGTGTGTCCTTCTTTAAAGCTGAGAATATTGGCAATATGTGCAGAGGTGGAAACTGGAGTCAAAAATGGAGTCAGATTGGATCCCAGTTCACAGAGGTGAAGTATCTGGTGTATCCCAGGAAAGCTCCAGATTGAGTAGTGAGCTGCTTACCTCAGCCACAGAGGAGCATGACTCAATAGTGAGTGGTCGTGGTTGCCAGGAGATCCTCCTCCTCATGCTCTCATCAGGGAAGACTGTGAGCTCTCCTCTTCTATCATGTGCTTCCACCCACATGCTGTACACATTGAACACCTACAAATCAGTCTTAATGATAGCAATTCTTTATACTGGTCTTGCTGATATTTCCATTTATGGATGTTGAAGGAAAAATGACGTAACATGACGGTATTGTTAGGGAAAGACTTGTGGCCACATTCATAAAGAAAAAGCTACGTCTTTGGACACCTCTGTGACTTTTGAATGTTGACGAGGCTTAGTCACAGTGAGTTGTGTGATTTGGATTGCTTACTGTGAGTTTAACAAAGAAAGTGCAGTTATAGGAGGTTGAGCAGCGTGTTTAAAGGGACAGTGTAGAAATTCCATCAATGTTTTTGCCAAATTAACCTAAACACAAATTTAATTATTAATGTATTTCATGTCATTATTCCTTTTTTTTTTAGAATTTATGTATATACATACTAAAATTTTTGTTTAAGGAAGCACAGTTGTGTCTTTTCAAATATTTTGATACCAGGAACCCCTTTCCTAAAGTATAATAAGCAGCTAGGTATTTTATGCGCAGAAAATAACGTATACTCAAATAAAAAGATAGGAAATAATGTTCAATAAAATGTTACAATTCTAAATTTAGGAATCCAAAAACAAAAATTATACGGAACCAACAACACCCTCTTGTGGTCCCATGGGGGTCCTTGACGATCCTGTGTTATACATTGTGTGTTTCAGATCAATTCATCAAATTTCTAATAAACCAAACACTTTTTAATGTCAATTCCTAATAGCTTTTTTATTCAAATACTTTTGTCTATGTGGGTAAACCAGTACAGCCTTGCGTTAGCTTTGAATAAGCCTGCTTGAATCACTGTAGCCTGTATCTGATAGACCTGTTGCCATAGCAACTGTAGCCATCCTCCGCCTGTGTGGAAACCACTCATCAGCTACTTTTCTTATTTTAGAAGAAGGGAAACCCATTCGTTGTCATGTGAAAGCACTACTGTAGTGCAAGGGTATGAGTGGTTTGAGAGTTTTCTGTGTTTCTAGAAGTAAAATGTGGATAAATGTAGCTAGCTACAACATATATGTTACTTCAAAAAGTATATTGCCTAATTTTGTCCTGAAATTAAAAATGAGGGAGCATACGTTTACTTTATTAATTTTTTTTAACTGTATGATTTAGTTTTTCCCCAAACCATTCTGTCCAGACACAGTGATGATAATATAACATATAGCGTAATGTTAATGGATCTTTTTGGAACACCTTTGAAGAATGCTGATGCCGCTTTTTCCCATGCAAAGAAATCATACAGCATCAGGATCTTTCAGGCTCTGAAAGGACAAAAACATGTCTGTACATCTTTAAATTTGGCTCATTCTTGGCTCTAAGTCGCCCTGGGTATCCTATGTCTTCTGAATAGTCATTATTCTCATTAAAATCTCTCCTTCACTACAGTTCCCAAACATCATTTGTGTTTTTAGCATGTTCACTTTCAGGTCAGTTCCAGGTTTACAGATGAGGCCAGAAGTATTTGCTTCAGCTAAATATGAGCTTGCTGACACTTCCCTTACCTTTCCCTTTAACCAAACATTCACTACACTGTTTTCAGTCAAAGCTTTCTATTAATGTTAGTATTAAAGTATATGCCATCCCTAAAACCCGATTCCTTTTTTGCACTGGCTATGTGGTTACTATGCTTTACTATAATGTCTGGCCTTTTTTTTTTTTTAAGGTCTTCCACATTTCCTTTTTTATGATTTTGTTTTTACACATTTCAGATATCTCAGCTCTGTTCCACAACTTGGTAAGATGCCCTGCTACCTATTTTGTAGTCTTCTAAGGTAGCATTTTAACAATCCCTGAACTATTTTTAACTTCTGGGTATTAATGAAATATGTTCAAAATATTTTTCTTGTTCAACATTTTGGAATTAGTTTTTGGATTGCCTTCTCTGAAAAGGCCAAAATGGTCTTTGGATGCAGCATAATTGAGGAACGACTTTCACATCTGATGTGTGGTTTTAAAATTCCGCCTCTGTAGAATTCTTTTTGGGTTTTGTAATAGTTTTTTGTGACTGCAGTTCAAACCAAGTACAAACAAAGTGTCAGAGGGAAACGTAACGCCTCAAAAAAATCTTTTTACAACATAGTGTTCATCTCATTTAGTCTGACTGGTCTCTGTTGTTCTCTGCAGAAATACAGACACCATGATGAAGACACAGGATCTCCACAGGAGCAGAGTTCACCCCAGCTCACAGATGAGGCTCCTGGGCCTGAGCTGGTCCAAGTGGCTGAGAAGAACCTCTCCCAGATTGAGAACGTCCACGGTTACGTGGCACATGCACATATCTCCCCAATGAAGGTAGGTCCTGGTCTTGTAATCTAGATTTTCACTTATTTAACATTTGCTGTGTTCACCGATCACCTTGTTGTCCAAACTCTACCATGTAGTTTGTTCTAACTGTGTGTGCCTCACTCTTCACATACACAACACACAAACACACTCTTTAGGTTTTGGAATGGTTTCCCTTCCTTGAGTTATTTCAAGAAAACGTGAGAATGCAAGAAAGGCTTTTTTTAGGCACAACTTTTCCATTGACTTCCGTATCATAAATTTTGGAAAATTGAATCTAATTTATTAAAACTTAGCTCATGGACAGTTTTACTGATGTCCTTGCTACCTCTGGACCTTGATAGTGTAAGGACAATTTCTGTCTATGGGATGGATGGTCACAGAGCTCACGGGATGCATCAAAAATATGTTGAAGGTTTTACAGGTTTGGAACCACATGAGGGAGAGTGATTAATGACAGAATTTTACTGGGTTAACTAACCCTTTAAAGGAACCGTATGTAGAATTGACATCTTGTGGTTGAACTAGGTATTGCAGTCCAAATTCAAAATACTGGAGAG
>JAUCNO010000385.1:1041702-1060136 GCA_032353835.1 Enteromius viviparus
GCTCTGGGCGAGTGGGCGTAACCGCTGCAAACTATTGATTTTCAAGGCAGTCTCGCAGCAGCCAGCAATTGATCCGGACACATTTAAGGACGCCGCACTTTTTCTAGCTCACTGACGATGACAAGATTATACTCTTGGGTATCGAAATTTGGCACCGAACGAAAATGATTTTTTCGATACTCGATAGTATTGAGACGATTCGGTCGGTGCTTAAAAAGTATCGAACTCGATACCCAGCCCTACCGGACACACACACATAAAGATGCACGTGTCTTCTCTCACGCTTTATGCTGACACATATGAATATGAACAATGTGGCAGGCACAAGAAAAAGGACGTTATAAATATTTTATAAGTCAACATGCTTCTAGCATTCTGCTGAGAGTAATGGGGGGCTAGTATGGGTACGTGTGCGTGCGTGCGTGTGTGGAGGGGGGATATCTGTGAAGACACACTAAATTTGGACAGTAAGGAGTATCACCCTGTCAGCGCGGTACACCGCACATTTGAAACGGCCCATTTAACGGCAGCACGCGCCTATCCGCTGCGCTCATTTGCATACTTCAGTGAGGCCCTGATGGATGAAGATGGATGAGAGAAAATCAACCTCGCTGAAACAACTGTTATATCAAGGTTAAACTATCCACAAAGCTCTTAACCTGTGCAGCTTTATCTCCCTGCTGCCTCCACCGATATCAATTCATCAATAGCGCCTTATCGGGGAGGATTTCCGAAAGACAAGCACTATGAGGTGTGGTAATAAGAAATCAAATGAAGGCGAAGTGTATGCAGATATGAGGAGGCACCTGCTTACGATGCTGTCAGGGGATATTACCTAGAAAAACAATGGACAGCAGCAACAGGAGACGCCAGACAGCTGCTTCAGCTCTGGGTTTAAATCTAAAAGGTGATTTATTTATTTATTTTTGGCCAGAGAGGACAGTACAGAAAGGACAACTACGAACGAGAGGAGGAACAGGGTCAGGTAATGTTGAAAGCCTAATCTGAACAGGTGTTAACTGTCTGAACACCAATGTCATTTGCAGAAGGGATATAAAAGTGATATTCTAAGTCAATACAAAAAAGTTGTTCTTGTTAATTAATTTACACCTTTAATAAATGATTCGTTTTAATAACCTGTTGTTTTATATGCAAAATATTTGAAATAGGGTTGCACCAAATAAATAATTAAATTACAAATTAATTTATTATATATTTTTTGTGTTAGAAAAGCACTTTTACTAAATTAATCTAGTCTTGTTATCAGAATCAGAATATAATAATATATAATATAATATAATAATAATATTATAATATAAGGATGCTGCTGAGATGTTTTCATGTTTATCTTATTTACATTATTGCAAATTATTATATTTTTGTCCAAATCACGTAGTTGAATGAATTAGATGTGCTTCAGTGTGAATGTGTATGAACCATATTCTTTTATACTGTAGTGTATGTGGGTCAGTTTGCAAAACTATAGTGCATTAATAAGGCAAACATATATTACTTTTGCAAAATATTTATAATGTTTAACAATGTATTAGAACATGTAATAATATAATTTAATAGAATAATATTTAATATTATATTACAATACTCTTCTTAAATGTGAATGCTCCATACTGTTATGCATATTTAAAAGGGTTCATTTTGCATTGTGAAGAAATGAGTACCAAAATACTTCTGTATTACAGCTTTTCTAACATAAAAAACTGATTAATAAAAAAATATATATCAGTGTGAGATGTTATATGTTTTCCATAATATGATCTTTTTGTCCTAATCAAGCAGCCCTACTTTGAATTGGATGTACATTCTGGGAAAAAGACAATCATGTCAGAGTGAGTTCCTGTTTAAAGCAGATATAAATAAAGAAAGGTCCTCAAGTCTTTCATAATGGCTCACAGAGCCTCATCCTCTAAAAAACACAGCCTGTGGAGAACACAATGTCACCAGCTGGCCTGACGACACAAGCCTCCGATGAGAGTTCTCCAGTCGATAAGGATTCGATGGTGGAGGTTTGGCTTCAGGTCGAGGTAAACTCTACTGCACATGCCTTGACATCTCCCTGTTCCTTTTTCTGGCAGGAGGCTTGAAATGCAATATATCACTAGCACAGCCTTCTTCCTCTCTTACTCCCAAATGCACACACACACACACACACACACACACCTGCCACCCATGTTTCCGCCTGTGCTCTCAGCAACGGAAGACCTAGACAAGAGCTGCTAAAAGCGGTTATGTAGGACAGCGGAGCACAATGCTGATTATGCAAAAGGCAAAAAAGGAAAATGACAGTCATTAATAGGATTCCAGGAGTTAACTGTCCATAACTAACACTGCCAAAGGCGATCTGGCAAACAGAGACAATCGAGAATGTGTGCATGTGTGTGTGTGTGTGTGTGTGTGTGTGTGTATTTCGGGACAGTGAGCATACACTAGACAAACAGTTCTCAGTTTAGAAACGAACTATAATAGCAAACACGCAATTAACCGAAAGATGCAAGACCTGCGTCCTCAAGGTCAGACGCTATTGAATATTTTGTGTTTAGCGTACAGGAAGTAATTACCACCCACATAATTACAGAAGGTGACTGTGTTGCAATTCACAAACGCACCATATTGCCTTCGAATCATTTCATTCTTCATCCAGCGCATATTTGAGGGGAAGCCCACTGAGCTATTGCAAAGACCTTGAATTCCTTGCCACATGAGGGGCTCTTTGTTTCCCCTCGATTAAGCTTGCCTGAGTGTTCAGGGCAGAGCGTGTCACAGTTCCTCAGTGTGTGTGGTGTTGCCAGGCGGCCGTGGTGAGCGCTGACCCCTGCTAAAACTCCTGCTCCTCACCCCGCTGTGCTAAAAGCTACCTACGCGCTCACTGGCCACCATGTTGGGAAGTGATCCAAATCCACCTCCCCGTGCTCTCCTTGCACGCTCTGCTCCTCTGCAGCCGGGCCAGCATTCAGTGTTAAAACACTTTCTCCTGTCACAACTTCAAGTGTATGCAAGCCAGTCATAGAGCGGTTTCTACTAAACATGTAAACATTCTGCCGCTATCAAAACATTTTTGTTTGTGTAAGCATCTCGACCCGCCTGCCATGCGAACAGTAGGGCTGTCATGATCACCAGCTGGAGTGCCCACAAGCTCCTTCAGAGGGCACTCCATCCAGAACTCTACAGACAGTCTCAGATACTCAATTTCCCATAACACCCTATGCCTAGGAACTGACTGCACACACACCTGGTTCCTATCAGGAGGACTATTTAAGTCACACTCACATTCACCACGTTGCGAAGTCTTGTTTTCCCCTGGTTGCAATTCTGAGCGTTTCCTTCTGTTTCTTGTCTTTCCTGTGTATGATTTTGGACTGTTGTCTGGTTTGATTGTTTTCTGTCTACCCCGACTCCGCCTGCCTGTTTATCCTCTCGGACTGTTTGCCACCTGCCCCGACATCTGCCTGATACTGTTTATTATTCTGTGTTGTCTGCATTGCCCTGTTCACCACTGCCTGTCTGACTACGAGTTTCAATAAATGCTGCAAATGGTTCTGCACACCTCTGTCTCCTGCGTTACAGGTGCAACCAATGGTGTGAGTCTGAAACGGGGCTATCTGTTTAACCGACCAATGACAGATGGGGGAATGTTTTGGGGAATCTGCCATTGCTTTTGCAATTTCATTTGTTGATGCCAGAAAAATAGAAATGTTTATTTGATTGGGCAGATTTTGAATCAAAGTAATCTTAAAAAGTAATGTATTTGAATTCACATTTATTTCAGAATACAAATGTGTACAAAAACATACACTAAAGTAAATGTGTGTGTGTGTGTGTTTATTTATATATAGATATATATACTACCGCTTAAGATTAAAGGTCTAGAGTCTAGACTGTCAAGACTGTTTAATGTTTTTAGAAGAGGGAATATCAAAATATTTAAAATAACTGATTCTATCTTAATATATTCAAAAGTTATTATATATATTATTATATTATATTAAAACGGAATGTTCCTCATTATTCAAATCAGTTTGAGTGTATACTCAAAACACATTTATTTATTATAAATATTAAAAAAACTGTTGTGCTGCTATATATATATATATAGAATATTACTATTACAAAATCTTAGTGTATATAAACACTACATCACCTTTTAGTCTGAATATATCAGAAATGTAAAATGATATACTGTTTGAAACTGTGTTTATATACAGTAAATAGTACATATACCTTTACTTTACATGATCTTAATTTATTAAAATAGTTATATTTCAAATATTAAATAAAAAAATACTGAAGTACACACCAACCAAAAACATTATGTACATTTTCATAAGATATTCTTCATGAAAGTACACCTCACAAAATCTACGCTAACACGTTTTTCATAAAAAAAAGTATTGGTAATTCACATTTCATCTTTCACGCACATAATTCTATCTATAATCAGACCTAAAAACTATGTTTTTTTCTGCTTTAAAGTGTTGCCAATCAGATAGGAACACCACTGAGGACAGTGGTTTAATTCATCATTTCTCTTCTTCACTCTCGCAGAGAGAAAATATGTACACTCATGTATGTGCTCACGGAGGGGGTTACGCAGGCTCATAGCCAGCCCTTTTGTTTCTCACGGCAGCGCCAGATTCATTAGCATAAATTAGAATATTTCACCGCAAGAGAGCGACTCATAGCTATGCGTTACCTTCACATAACGACACACGTCCTCCCGTACCCCTCGACTCTATCTCCTCACTCACTGTAACATCTAACCCCCCTGCTGATTAAAGAGAGTGGAGGGGATCTTTAGCACAGCCACACCACGCCAGCAGCATTACATTAATCTACATTAGAAACATTCATTACATGCTAAACCACTCAGGCAACATGCCTCTTCCCCAGCACACTCTGTATATCATATCATTAGCTTAAAGTATAAGGAATGAATATGAAAATACACTTCCCTGTTGAGACATTCCCTCAAGTAAAATACTAAGACGTGGCTGAGGCAACACTATAATTGTATGGTGAAATCTAACAAAGGTAGATGATTTCAGTGTCATTTTATTACTTTAATACACACTATTTATGAAATGAAAATGTGTGTAAAAGTCATTTTTGGGTTGTGAATAGAGTCTACGGGATGTTCCAGGTCACACAGCTACTCAGCACGCGCGTGTGTGTGTGTGTGTGCAGGTCCTCTATCTCTCCACGTTTCCCTGAACACAGGATACGACAGCGAATAAATGTTGATCAGTGTTGATTCCGTCCAACGAGCGTGTGTCGACTGACAGTGTTCCTAAGCTGTGGCGAAAGGCGGCCATTAATCTTGGTCTGGTTTAAGTAGCATATATTAATTTGTGTCATTTTTACTAAGCCGAGACAGGAAGGGGCGCTCGCCAGTCCGTGTTTGACTGCTCACAGCAGCGGGAGAAAGAGGGGTGGGGGGGGGGGGCTGATGGCTAGGGGGAATATAGGGGGGGTCTTTTATGTATTGCACCGCTATCGCCGCTACTGCTGTCGTCAAAATCAAACAGCGGGACGCGGGAGAGCGGCAATCGCCGGCCTTTGAATTAAACTAAATGAACTCCCGGGGTGTTGGTATGGCAACCATAGCTGGAAACGGCACCGCCTTTTACACTTAAGGCACGTAAGGAAATGAATGAATTGAAATGTGTTTGTAACGATGAGGATTTGGTGGCAGAGAGAGCCCTAATGCTGTTATATGGATCACGGCCATTGACTGCACCGCTGAGGGGCTGAGTCTGACTCCACAGAGACAATAATAGCATCTGCAGAGCCTTTTACTGTAATTCGCTTTTTTACATTGAGCTACAAACTGCACCACAGACTAATATCAGACAGAAAAAAGGAGCTCCGTCGCATCTGCAAGCAAATTTCCTCTCTAAAGCAATTTTTAATCCAATAAGTGAGTAGATGTTTTCGCTGTAATGGCTCTGAATATGATATCTGTCAGACAACTATGAACAAAGCATTGATGCTGTAGATATCCAAACCGGCCACCGCTGCCATGCTTTTATGCACTTTAGATGCATTCAAATCTTTTCAAAGGAAATATTAAATGACCATTACGGTTAGTGTGCCTTATACTAAAACAAACAATGACAATGACTGTTTGTATTGTTAGTCCATTCATGCAAAAATAAGAAACAGCTTATCTCTTATTTAGAATGTAATAACGCATTTAGTTTAGCGCAGCATGATTAATCTAAATAAAATTGAGATACGGCCTATATGCTGCATGTTTCAGTTTATAGCGTGGCCCTGTGTTGGTTTTACGTGAGCAGCTCAAGTTTTCAGTGTCTTAAAGCTTCTTGAATGCAGTAAATTGTACTTCAAACGAACTCCATCTCTGCATCCGCCAGTTTGGATCGCTTATAAAGTTGGGAATGCAACATACATGTACACCAATCATCTTCCCAAACTTGTGATAAGAAGAGCTTATATTTTGGCCCACTGCAAATTTCCACGAAAATAAAAACTTGGGAGTTTAACACTTCAAGATAAAAAAGTGAAAAAACATTTTTACGTATTTCTACTATATCTTTAAATGAAAAATAATAATAACGCTATATAAGCACAAAACTGTGAAGCCTTTCATGAAGCACAGCAAATATGAGGCTTTGGAAAAAAAGTGATTTAAATCGCAATTTTACCGCATAAGACACGATTAGACTTTTCCTCAAAATCGTGCAGTGCAAAAATCAACAATAAGGCTTGAATAAGGCTCAGTTTGCCACAAATTAGAGTGCCGATGATTAATTTCATGTGTTGTGATGCCTTTCATACTGGAAGGGAGGAGAAGTGGGTTTAAATAAAGGTTTTGATCCTAAAGCAATGTGAAATAATATTAACATGGTGTCGTCAGCCAAAGACTTTGTGCCGAACACCGGTACGAAATGCAACAGTTTGAAACACACCCAGCGTAACCTTAAGCCATGTCAATAATTATTCCATAAAATGAGGGTTTGGGTTCCTTTATTGATCATCCGCAGGAGGAAAACACCTCCCACACAAAAAGCGCTTCTTCACTATTCACACGGGCAACCTGTTATCAGAGCTAATTAGAGACTCCCACCTCCGTTATACATTTCTGTAATTAGGCTCTTAAAACATGATTAACATGTCTCAATTACGCCAGTCATCATTTGCATAATTTATAAGGAGCTCTAATTGCGAGTGAGTTTAGACTTGAAGCTGGGTAATAACAGAAACACACAGGAAACATTATGCTGCTACTGAGGCATGTCCGTTCCAACGGCCCTAAGTATGATTAGCAATCACGTTCCAAATAAAACAGGAGGAGGAGAGACTCCCCTCATGTAGCTGTAGCAAACACAATATTTCTCCACATTTCACCACGACGGTCGTTAGATATCTCGCCAGCTCGAAAATTACGTGGCACACGAAGAACAAATGAGTTGAGGAATGAAGCCCAAACTTTATTAAGCGTGATGTTGCAAGCACTACTACCGCTACAATACAGGTAAAAGAACACTGTGGATAAATATGTGAATATTACAAGAGTAATACATCAAAATGCAACCTTTACAAAATGTACTCTGTTTACTTGTGTTTTCTCATCTCATCTCATAATGGTTATATTAATACACGAAAGAAAGACATTTATGTGAAGTTGAAAGATATTTGGTAAGAATTTCGCTGCTGAATCTTTTGTTACAGGTAAATGAATCACTAATTATCTCTGAGACAAGTGTGAGATACGTATGAGGTTCCGTCACTCAATTGGCATGAGATACAAGTAAGGGCAAGCTTGTTAGTGTGTGCATGTGTCAGGTTTGATTATAACAGTGTATTAAATATCTCCAAATTGGTTTTGGCTTCATGCACGTGCCAGAAAGCATCATTTGTTGAATGCCAGCTTAAATGAACTCTTGAAATCTGCATGAAATACAGTTTGATTTGGAAAAATGTATATTTAACATATGTTTTTGAGCTTATTGGAAATATTTCATCCATCCAGCCAATCAATAAACCAATTAATAAACATAACCCAAAAAGCCCTGTTTTTTTTTTTTGTTTGTCTGTTTGGATCTGTTTCAATCACACCAAAAAATCTACTTAATAACCATAACTGACACAAAGTTTCAACATTTAACACTCGTCAGTGAATTAGAATCATGACACTCCATTTGTGTCTGTCTATTATTAAAATACATAACAAATACATACATAAAACCGCAGTAGACCCTTGCGACTGTATGTCTAGGCCAATACATTCATTCAAATATCATATATTTTTTATGAAAAGGCGAGGTTCATTCAAGCTCTAATATATCACGTGGTGACTAAATACTCAAAAACGAAATATTTATTAATAATGCATCACAACATCTGGAAGAATTTGTCTATTCATGTTTTTTTTTGTATTACTTTCTAAAAGTTTTTGGAAATTGCATGGAACCAGTTTAAACTAACCCTAACATTCTTCAAAAAAGATGTTTTCTTTTCTTTTTGGCGGCAATTTTTTTCTGTCATCGACCCTCTACGGTTCAGCAAGTTCAAGCTAAGTTTAAGTTTTGGGTTTTTGTTAAAGCTCCATTCATGATTGGGCAAATGTACTGAATGTCTATGTGAAACAGGCCTGATGAAAGTCCCAAGGGTAAAAGGAGGTGAAACCCGATCCCAACAAACATCCAAGTTAATGTCATATGGTTCCATACGCAACCATCTATATGTGTCAATCACCAAAATCAAACACACACACACATACAGCGGCTTTGCATTTCCAAGAGCATGCAGTACACAAATACACAAAGGCTCCAAATAATCTGAAACACTTGCGGCGCTAAAGCAGCCTTGTTTAAAAACCCCCACCCTGCAACACATCCTGTTCCGTGAGCCGCAATACTTGTTTATACTCGCACGCCGGCCTGTGCCGTGTTAGCTCGGTCAGGCCCTGTGTAAAAATACACAGCGAGGTCAGGAGTTCAGGCCGGCTCTGTCTGCTGCTGGCACACCGTACTGCCCCGCTTGTCAGCTGCTTGCCAGAGGAGGGTTCATCACTACGCCATCCCCCTGCACGGCTGTCAACACCGCGACGCCACTAACACGCCGCCGCGCAACACGTGGTGTGCGCTGGGCAACTCGCAGCCGTGTCAATCTCGGCAAGACGGCCGTAGGTTACTAAGAATTACAGGAGCCATGTCATTTCGTGCTCTCTCAACACATCTGCAGATGAAATATATTAGCGGAGCGAAAATTGATTGTTCCTGTCGAAGAAACTGTGTCGTGGCTGTATAGGAATTACGAGTTGCGCTTAAAGCAGCAGGCTGGGGTTCCTGAGGTGACGACGCAGTTGATCCAAACATTCAAAGTTCTTGTAAATCAAGGTTATTGCGAGCACAAGAAGTTCATTTTTTACAAAACACAGTGCCACTGTTTGATTGAGGCAAGGCTCCATGACCTCCACAGTCTGTTATGAAAGCTAAGACACAACTGTTCCACAGCCATTTCAACAAAACAGACCTGCTACGGATTTAATAACCTCGCTTTTCTGGAATCCACCTGGGACTCTACGGCTGCAACAATGTAAAACCATGAACGAGGCTGACTCTTTATTAAAAAAAAAATAAAAAATTAAAAAGGCCTCGACAAAAATGGTGGCTGCTCTCGTTTGGGCGCTCTGCACTCAGCACATTTGCAGTAAATGTCAAGGCAGAGGTTTGAGCCATTTTCTCAGTGGCGGCGCTGGATTTTTAGTGGTGTCTGTCTGTGCAGTGTGAAATTACACCCTCACATTAAAAAGAGACAGAAGCGAACCGAAGTACAGCTCACGGCTAATTCTGTAGGAGAGAGCACAGGGGGGTTTAATGTACAAGGACTTTTCAAATTAACCATCGGGGCTTGAGTTCATTTATTTTCAGTGTTTGCTAAACCATATTGCCCACAGCA
The DNA here is from genome assembly GCA_032353835.1 of Enteromius viviparus. Lineage (NCBI taxonomy): Eukaryota > Metazoa > Chordata > Actinopteri > Cypriniformes > Cyprinidae > Enteromius > Enteromius viviparus. The sequence goes on from JAUCNO010000385.1 coordinate 1,051,642, forward strand.
TTTTCAATAGTATTAGAAAGTGACACCTAAAAACAATGAATCTTTTTTTTCTTTCTATTTTCGGAGTGTTTTTTTTAAGTCAGAGCCAGGCTACTATCAATAGAATCTAATTTAAAAGCATCAAAAACTCTCTCAATTCCCAGGCCAGGGCTCAAAAAAAAAATACAAAAATAGTTTGCAGCAGAATGTTTGATGGTGTAAATAAAACAAATATATATATATATATTTCTATTTTTTGAAAGTAACTTTTTTTTTTTTTATAAAACAAACAAAAACGCCAGGAATCAGCTAATATTAATATTTTTATACAAACACTGATCAAATGCAAGTAGGATTGATTCTGAGGATTCGATGCACCTAATGAAGTCCTGAGAGAGAAAAGCAACCGCAGCACAACCGAGGAAGCTGAGATGAACCCCCCTTGACAAAAACAACACCAGGGCTGCGTTCAAACACAAACAAAAGCTCAACGTGAGATGTGTGTGTGTGTGTGTCTCACATTGTGCACTGAGATAAAAAGAAAACGAAACAAACAACTAATTCACACACTCCCCGCGTTGGGAGTGACATCACAACTATAATTTCACCAAAAAAGCCCCATCTTCATAATCTCGTTTTTATAGCATGTTTGGAGTCTAACCGGGTTCATCTCTGCAGTCAAAAGCCCTGCAGGTTCCTGGTTGCCAGGAACTGTGGGAAGAGAAGCAGGAGCAAAAAGCCAGGAAGAGGTCCAAGTCACTTTGTTCTTCATCTTGGAAACGAACTTTGAGTGAACCCCGGGTGACGCCAGGCAGTTCAAAAGAGCCAGGCATAACTCTTTCCCTCCTTGGAGAACCTTGCTAAACAAGAGGAGGAAAAAAGCGAACCTGGTGCCATGAGGCCCCTGTGATCGCTGACACAGTGGCCCTCCGAAGCCCTCTTCAGTCAGTCAGAATCTCACTGAGGAGGGGGAACCTCGCCACCGCAGAGCCTTTTAGACAGTGTGGCAGAGAGCCAAATTCAGCTTCCATGTAATGAAATCTTTGTAAATTACACTTTGGGGCTAATTAGAAGGAAGATTCTGCAGTGTTTTTTTTAGATTTTTTTTTTTTTTTTAAACATTTGTTGTTGTTTCTCATTGTAGCAATCTGCCTCGAAAAACCTTCACTCAGGGACGATGGCATAATCAAAACAGCATGTTCATTTCACTCTAATGAATAGCGCTTCTGGTGGACTTTTTAAACTGCCTTACTCAAACAACTACATTTTATGCATGCAAAAACTTCAAACTGTATCCATTAAGAATTTCGAATCTGCATCTAGCCAGACAGTGCAGCGGGAAAAAAGAAACCTATGTTGCAATAAGTTGAGTTTATAAAACTCAGATGGGCATTATCAAAACCATGAGGCAGAGTAACTTAAAGCTAACAGTCAAGATCGCAATTTAATGAGTAAAATAACATCCTATTTTCAAACTAAAGCCACTGATATTCTCATATACTGAAGTCTATAAAAGTAAAAAAACATGAGAAAAGGCCTCATCATTAGTGTTCAATGCAGCATAACATAACCCATGATCCAATACAATACAATGCAAAACGCTGTATTAAGTAATAAACTTCAGCTCAGCTGCAAAAAATATAATAATCCTAGCACACAAAATAATAATAGCTATCTATTTGAGGAATCTGAATGCGATATGAATCACACATTATTTGAATAGCAGGATTTTTTGCGTTATTGTAACATCAGAACTTTGACATGGTGCAGTCTTGACTCTAACTGTAAATTCTTCTAAATATCTAATAACGCACATTCTCACAAGACACGCAATACATCACTGTATTAAAGAGCTCTGTAGCAAAATATTTCAATATTCGGCTTAATGTGATGACTGGATTTAAACAAAGGGTAGCACTTGCAACTTTTTGCTTTTTGTTCTCTATGTACTGGAAGACAGGAAAACCCACCTGTTTTTTCTTTTATTTCACACAGGACGTTGAATAGAGCCGGCTTCATTCTGTGACAATTCAGTGCATGTTTCCTAAAAACACAAACAGAAAATAAATATCAAGCCGTCACTATGCATGACCTGTCAGAACTGTCAAAACACAGACATTAGGCTTAGAAGGAATGTCTGCTATGTCTGATGGAAATGTGTTTTTGAGTATTTTGCGAATGGTATTTGATAGAAGACAGCTGACAAATGGCCCCAAATTGTGCAGCACTTTTCGGGAGTGATGCATGTGTTAAATGAGCAAATAAAACAAAAAAAAAACTGTCAGAATATTTCACGTGCATCATAGATGGCAGCATAAATTGGATTGCAAAGTGAAATTACTATCAAATTCTCATATAAGGGGACTAGCAACATTCCTTTTCCAGAAAATAGCACACTGGATTTAAACGTAAAAGTACTTTAATATGTGTGGAAATTACTATGAATCCTATTTTGAGTCAAATATCTGCAAGTAGAATAAACACCTGTTTTGACAGTTGCTAAGGCTAATAGGGTCGAGTGAATTAATTTTTGTCAATATAAATTAGCAGCTAGGTACCTGATTGTAATGACTTTTTAATTATTACTAAAGTGAATGTGTTTTATTGCATAGAAAATTTAAATGGAAAGGAACAGATTTAACAACCTTCCTTTAATAGGCTATACAACAAGTAGACGACAGAAAGATTTTAGCCGCTTATCCACCGTGCAGTCCTTTCTTATAAATACGTACGATTAAAATGTTTGAATATGTATACTTGGTAACATTCAATTTCTTTGCTTAGTTCTTAGCAGCTTGCAGTCCAATAAATAAATAAACTAGCACTGAATCCACTCGCAACATGTAGTAAGTCTATATGGCACTGAATCAATGCGCTTTCTCATTTGTAACCTGCGAAATCCAGAGCAATTGGAAATCGAAACGATGCATCTGGGAACAAGAAGGAGACAGCTGAGATTGTGCACAGGAGCACTTGGAGGTGGCTGCAACATGTTTGTAATGCAAAATAAAAATGGAACAGTTACGCCAGGATAAAAGTTTGAAAGGAGACGCGGAAAAAAAGTCGGTCCGCTTCGGGTTGCGCGTAAAAATATAAAGCTGCTGACTTGTTCAACACTGTCGACGTGTTTCAGTAGCTACTATGAAGTTAATAACACAGAGACAGCATGCATATATTTTTGGATATATACCTGGCTTGTGCCTCGTCCAGACTTTGGTCGGTTATGGTCATGATTTGTTGTAATATGTCTCCAATGTCCTGTTTTCTTCCCTCGCCGTCTGCTCCTCCCGTGCCATCCTGCATATGCTGCGCCAGGCCGGGGTGTCCGGCCATGCCCACCCCGTGAGAGGAGTGCATCAACCGGGGCTGATCATCCATCCTCGCCGCTGTTCTCTAGACTCTGGTGACTTTTTCGATTCTCGCCTAGGAGAAGGAAGATTCCTTCAGGAACTCTCTCCGTCACTCCCCCTTTTCTTTCTGGATGTCAGGAGCGCGCTTACAACATGGAGAGAGGGGAGAAAAAGCTCCTTCTCACAGCTGGTTTGGGTGAAATCTGATCTGGAGAGCTGCTTTAGGATCAAGCCACTCCTGCTTTTGCCACCAAAGCCAAGACAACAGAGCCCCAACTTTGTCTGAGGGCTGCTGTAATCCTGTGTAATCTGCGACTCTGCCGCGTAACTCCTTGTTTCCTTTGACAGCTTTACGACTGAAACAGCTTTAAGACGTGCTTTGAAGGCGTTAAACGTGGGGAGAGAAGTGCTTTTGTTTCGCACAGGTCTGCTGGCAACACTGACACATAACGAGAGGCTCCGCCCACCAACACTGGCACATAGCGATGGGGCGCCGCCCATCGGCCGTGATTGAACGAGAGAGCGCTGTTGGCCCCGCCTCGCTTCTTCCACGATACGTCAATCATATTCCCGAGGAAGGTGGGTCGCCGTAATAAGCTTTAAGATGTGGCGTTAGCGCCGGGACTGGACAGGGTGGTAACACGGTGATGGATAGGGGTTGAACATGAAAATAAATAATGGTGCTTGGCGTAAAACCTCTGTGTCCGCCCTTTCCCACCGTCAACCAGCACTGGAGCTCCATGTCATCTCATTCTGTAAATGAAAGTGATCAGTAATTATCATCTGGTTTAATGATTCCACTGGTGTAAACATATGACTAAGGTTTATTTATTCATGTATTTAGTTCGAAGGGTTTGAATTGAGCTGTTAATGTATTTTAGGGCATAGCTGTCAAAAAATTAAATAAAAAATAAAAGTCAAATGTGATAATTGATTTGAACAAGAGCTGTTTATTTCAAGTTTACCCATCTGAAAGATTATGTCTGTACCAAAACCCCATAAAACATGTCATAACACAGATAGGGTGCCATATTAGATACATGTAAAATTTACATGTTAAAGTAGCATGCAGATTTTTCTGTCACAGAAATCATGATCATATTACATGTAAACATGTAATAAATACGAGGACTATATATATAGATGTATATATATATATTCCTCTTCCACCATGACCACTCAATGTGTCTCGGAAAAATGATCAGACAGGCAGTTTGCTCAGCCATGTGGTCTATTTAACGGTATTAAATTCTCTGGCTATTGACATGGAGCTCAAAATGTGGCAGAAATGTCACGCTCTGGCTGCAGGTGCTGGGAAAAGGACCAATAAAGAGAGTGTTAAAGAGGCCGTTTCTGATGCCTGAGTACCCATCACTGGAGCAAATATTCCAGAAGCACCACTCCAACTATTCATGTGATGTCTCAGCCCTGTGCTCAACATATGAGGTGTGTCACCTTCCATTATGTTCCTTATGAGAAACGACACCACTTTAACCTGTCCTACTTAGGAGGTGATTGCTGACATATACTGGTCGTATAGGTAATATTGCAACTTTTTATTGCATACAATATCATCAATTTCAGAGCAAAAAAGATATGTGAAGGATAATGTAGAATCACTAAATGCATTATGACTACTGTATATTCAGAGCTCATGTATTATATTCATGTATGACTGCAATGATAAATGGTTTATTAAACAAAAACTTTTACCATCCAAAGACAGCAAACAAGTGCAAAATATAAATAGATAAAAGAAAGAAAACAAACTTACAATCTTGAGTTGGTAAGTTTAGGAATTGGTAATATTAAGGAATCTAAAATATGGCCATTCTTGACATTAATATGTGCTTTATAACTTAAGTACAAATATAAAGCTAGGAATATGCATGATAATAAACAGCTAATAGATTTACAAATCACATCATACCAATTAATGCATAAAAGTTAAGAATGGGAAAGGGGGGGGGGGGGGGGGGGTAAGATTGTACAAAGGTGGAAAAAAAAGAAAAATAGAAGAAAAAAATGGCAACAAAGATAGATAAAAAAAAATTAAAACACTAAATGTAATTATTAATATTGTAGCCTAGTTCTGTCCTATTTACCATTGGGAACAACCAACCAATATCCTTAATTACTTAACAATGTGGTGATTTTGTAAGTATTTAAAAAAAATTATAATAATACATTCACAATGTATAAATGCATATATATATATATATATATATATATTAATTCTTAAATTTTATGTATATATATATAGAGAGAGAGAGAGAGCCAGAGCCAGAGCCTAGTTTCAAATCGGTTCTTTGTTTTTTGACACCCAATTCAATAGCTCCAAACCAGTAATAGTGGTTCATAAAGTAGCACCAAAACAATGCAGGGAACTCCACCAAAATTTTAGTTTTTTGCCCTATTGAAACAGAATTTTTATCAGAAAAAGAGATTGGGCTAGTTTTGAGTAGCAATTGGCCGGGTTTTGCTGAGAGATCTTGACATCCCTAATTCTACCCAATATTATGAGAAAACCTTGCTATTATCTGAAGTGGTGTTTTAGTTAAAATTTTTACTAATTAATGTGCAAATGTAAGATTATTAGAAAAAAAAACATGAAGGTTCATTTAAAGGTAGCTGTCAGTGGTGCATAAGCAGATCACATGCAAATGGGATATTTTTTAAATAGGAAAATAGTTACAAATTGGCATGATGCGATCATAACATCAAATTCATGTTCCTCTGTGAAAGATGGCAAAATGTGATCTCTACTCTTGGTAAAAGAAATTTTTTACACCACAGTAGACGTTAAATCGATCCATCAGATTTCTCATTAGCTGAAGAAGAAGAGGAACTAGTTAATGATAAAAGGAATTGGCCCTGCTGCTGTGATAGTATCTGAAGACTGCTGGGCTGGAACAGATGTATAGGCTAAGCGACCTTCCTCTGTGGAACCAGACCTCAGTGATTGTCTGACCTCTTCAGCTATAGCCTACAGCCAGAAAAGACACTAAAGCATCGTGTACTATAACCACACAGCTCAATGTCAAAACATCTTCTGAACCAAACGGGAAAGAATACAGTATTTTTGCACTAAGCGTCGACTCAAAAGTTGGCTGCTTGTTTACTTGTCCAGAAATGTCAGTAGAAACATTGCAAAAATGAAACTGCTGCATAAACAGTATGAGCATCTTATTAATGAAGAAAAATGCGACATCAGGCTTGAATATTAGCCTTTTTGATATAGTTTGCCATATCTGAACATTTTCCGGTCATTCTAGCAGTGTCAGAAATTGCCCGCACATTAAAAAACTGATGCCCAGTCTGAATTTACAATGAGCTTCACGCAGCAAATAACACACTTACAGATATTTGACATTCTCTTGTAGACGCTTGAACTCTTGTGGTTTGAATTTAGAGTAGTTCGGTTTTCCCTACCAATCAGCAGTTCTGTATTCCCAGCGGTGAGAGGAGCACATTGTGCTGCTGCTGAACACTTTTCTAGCTCACTCGTTTCATTCATATTTATGCCAGCTCATCTAAATTGTCCTCTCTAATAACGTGTGATCTGCATACTCTCACTTATATCAAGCACATTCGTCTTTTTCAAAGCTTTGAAAACATTTAAATAGTTTTAAATGGTTGTGTGGTATGAGGCTGACTAGTTGGGTCAATGAAAATTAAGAGCATCCACAATTTAAAAAATAAATAAATAAATAAATAAAAAATCTACAGTGTAAAACACTTAGAAATGTACTTTTTAGTTTAATGTGGACTTGGGGTTTTGAAAGACTTACAGAATTTTAAAGGGTTAATGACACCAGAAGCCAAAATTATTGATTACATTTTACATATAAGAGGTCTTTTTTTTAAGTTTCAGAACCCCAAATTTCTTGTTAGTCTTAAAACAACTTATATTGAAAGCAGTCTTCCAATATGAGTTTGTGGAATGTACCACTTTATGATATACTGTAAAGCACCACCTCTACAGAAGAAGATCGACATCGCACCCTGTTTAGCCCCGCCCACCGATTCACACATGAAGTGTAAATAATGAGAAGTGTAAATAATGAGAAAACATAGGTCTACAGAAACCAAATAAAGATGGCCCTGAAGACAACAGGATGCTGTCCAGTGCCAGTCTTTGCATTTCTTAGCATTGCCTTTCTTCTTATCCCAATGTTAGAGAAGATTAACTTTCTGAACTTAATTTTTAATGAAGGTCCAGACTGCATCAGTTAGAATTTGGTCCTTTCTTCACTTCATTTACAAACAAGGCACAATTACAGGCTGGATTTTCAGAAAGATTGAAACAGAAAGATGATGCTAATACGACAGTAATATCGCACTACACAAGCTAGAGTAACTGTTTTTATTACGTTGTCACTATTGCTTTATCTGTTAAACAAATAATTATTATGAGTATTTATGATTTTTTAATCTACAACACTGCAATGTCCATCTGTGAACGATGTAGGCTGTCAAACATACACAGCTATTCGCCAATCATTCTGTAGTAGCTGGCTTTTACTTCCGAGTCACTCTGATGAGGATTTTAAGACAGGACAGAAAAATAGTTTTAAAAGATAAAAATAGATGATTATTCTTACTGACGAAACTAATCAGAGTTATATTAAAAATGTTCCTGCCACTTCTAAGCTCTATCATTGTAGTGTTTTCCTTTAACAGTCCAAAGTACATTAAATAAAGTGCATGCACAGGTAATAAAACATACCTCACACAGCTCCAGGTGTAACAAACACTATTCTATAACTTACGCTATTTGCCACAAACAGAAGCAGTTCAGTCAGTTTACGTAAGACGTCTGCGTTGCGTGATTAGTGACAAACAAAACAAAATGCCGGTCCCAAATTGGCACAAAACGAGGACTTCGATATAAACTAAAAGATACTGGCTTTTCTTTGCTCCTACCTTTCCCAGAGGTGTGCGATGCTTATGTCTTAAATTATCTGTCAGTACATTTTCCACAACCACAGTCAGTGGAAGTGACACTTTATTTGTTTTGAACTGTTAAAAAGGAAACCCCAGCCACTACGATGATAGAACTTAGATTTGCCAGGACCATTTTTGGTCCCACTTTATATTAAGTGTCTCTAATACCTGTGTTCTTGCATGTGTAACTAGATGTGTATCTAGTATGTAACCACAGTG
>JAUCNO010000385.1:1060236-1075722 GCA_032353835.1 Enteromius viviparus
AATAAAAAATTTTATTTATATATATATATATATATATATATATATATATATATATTATGCAGTTCCATTTATTTACTGGCACAGACATATCTATTTGAGTATTGTTCATGAATAATTTGTGCATAATCAATGAATGTAGGTGTTGATAACAATGAAGCTTTAATGGAGATTATTTCTTGTTAGGCCAAATAATAGCATGGCTTGCATCTTCCATGAATCATGCAGAGAGAAGCACTTCAGGCTGCTGACCCAATTTCCTTCCTGCCTTTAAAAGCAGACAGTGAAGACAAAGACATGTTACAAAAAGATGAAAAAGGTGATTTCTAATAAATCTTTCTGTCTTGTCTTATAACAAAATGACTCCTTAACTAGATCTATGGGCATTTACATTTTTGCATGCAATGCAATGTTGTCACTGGCTAGTAAGTGTTATGAAAACATAATACTATCATAAACAAATGAGCAGTATGTGCTGTTTTAGCTTCTTTAAATGCGCCATACCTTTGCAATTTTCTCTTGTGACCCTTAGATAACATGTTGTCTGAGACCCGCCAGTCAACAATCACTTGAAGGGAGGGATGATGCTCAGTTGCCATAGCAACCACCGGAATGCTCAGGCTGAACCGAGCTGGTTCTAGTATGGAGAGGGGAAAAAACATGGTTACGCAATCAGATGGGAGACACGATCACCAGGTACAGGAAACAAAGCACACTCAGGTATCAACAAATGGATTATCCAATGCTTCAATAAGGGTATTTTTTATAATCAACATACTCGTTTTCAGAAATAGTTATATTTGCAGCACCTGGTAATATTTAGCATGAACTGCATCATTGTGATCGATTGAAAAGCACTTTTACTTGCACAAATGCTGCTTTGGTTTGAGGTTATATAACGGCGATCCCGCTATTTTCATGTAAGGCTGTAACACGTGTTTTGCACTATTTCTTTGTTAAGTGTGCATACTTGAGGTTTAGTGAATGGACATAAATATATTTGAGGCTACATATGGCAGGATTTTTTTTTTATTTAATCAAAAAAGATTGAAAGTGATTATTGCCCAGAGGCCGAATAAACAGAGAGGGTAATGAAGCAAGCTGTGGACTACAGACTGGGTTTGTGGACTGGTTGTGACCAGATCTTTGACTACAGCTGCCTGTAATCCTGTGAAAAGGCAGCATGTAATCGGTGGTGGCAGAGGATGGGGTTCTGCTGCAGTTTCTCGTCTATTGGTTCCTGCTATATGACTGAGCATATTCTTTATGTGGCTATTTATTCTATGTTGAAGAATTTGTGGAGGGTGGGACTTAGTTTGTGCACACAGAACATTTAAGCACACTAATTACGCCTTACTGTATGCAGATGCATGCACATAATTACATGCTCTAATGCATTTGGATAACCCATATTGTTATATATGACAAAAAATACGTAAATATATGTATATATACAATTCAAAAGTTTGGAGGAAAAACAATGATTGATGGATTATAATAATTTGTTGTATTTAAGATAGATAAGTTCAGATATTTATAATTTTACAATATATATAAATTACAATTTTATAATATATAAATTTACAAAATAATATTTCTATTCCAAATATCATTATTTTTTAACTTTCTATTAATCCTATTAAAATGTATCACTGATTTCACTGAATGAATGAACGAGCAAGCAAGAAATATTTCTGTTTTCACCATCTATAATAATAAGAAATGTTTCTTGAAATGTTTCAGTAAATCAGCAAACTGCAGTATAATGTTTCTGGAGCATGACTGAAGCAATGGATTCCGATAATTCAGCTTCGCCTTCACATTAATAAATTCTTTTTTTAAATATACAGTACAACCCAAATTCCGAAAATAGTGGGACATTTTTTACATTTGAATAAAATGAAAACTAAAAGACTTTTAAATCACATGAGTGAAAGAATGTGCAAAAACATGTCTTATATTTCAAAAACCAAGTTTCTTAACATCAGATTAAAAAGGCTTTGCAAATCTCTTCATCTACAGTGCTTAACATCATCAAAAGATTCATAGAAACTGGAGTAATCTCTGTGAGTAAGGGACAAGGCTGCAGACCTTTTTTAGATGCACGTGGTCTTCGGGAGCCTCAGATGATACTGCATCACTCATCAGCATGATTCTCTCATTAACATTACTAAATGGGCTCAGGAATACTTACAGAAACCACTGTCGGTAAACATAATCCTCTGTGTCATCTGCAGATGCCAACTAAAGCTCTATTTTGCAAAAAGAAACCATATGCAAACATGGTCCAGAAGTGTCCTGTGGGCCAATACTCATTTAATACGGATTGTTTCATAGTGGAAAAATGTCCTATATGGTCAAATTTACTATGAATGCTAAAATGTATATAAAGACAACATGTACTGTATATCAGCAGAACAATGCAGCAAAAACACCTGTTGCTACTACTGCAAGCTCATTTTGTGCATAAAAACATATTTACAAACATATGAATAAAATATTGGCTCATGTGATTTTAAAGTCTTGTAATTTTTTAGACCTCAAACTTTGACCTCAACATTAGTGTCTGTCTAAACTTCTATCCTACTTCAAATGTTCAAAGAATGAAAAGGGACCACATCTGAGAACTAAACCGCATCTGTCAACTGTGAAGAACAATGTGAATATGTTGTGTTGAGGATACTGAATCCCCGGCTCCATTACATCTTTATGCCAAGTTACTACCATGCCGGGAGACTTCCATGACTAGTTGTTTGAGAAGTGAGAACAACACCTCGGAGGTTGGAGGAACATTTGTGAAGCCTCGTGGGACATAAATGCCCACAGCCACCCAAGCAGCTGCTAGTATGCTTAATTACAGCACTGGTTGCTGGCATCAGCTGCGCTAAAGATGAGGAAAAAACTGCAAAGCAGAATGTGTTTGTACTGTAGTTATACCTTCTTCGGCACCATACAATTACATATGCTTCTCTGATTCTTCCGCACTCCAGCTTTATTCTCGGATACGTCTATATTATCTGGATGTTAATATTCCTGCATAGTATGAACATTTTCTGTCCATAGATGGTACTTAATAAAAAAACTAACCTTTTTATTACATTATGCCAGAACAGAACAGTAAAACAGAATTATACGCAACAGGGTATGCTTTACTTTTCTGGGACATGCACTTGACTTGATCATATTTTTTCAGTGTAGCAAACAAAAGAAGTAGGCTAATATTGCTCAATTTCTGATCGGCTGCCAATTTGGTTAAAAAAAAAGGAATTACAAGTTTCTATATTTCCAAGTTTCACTTACTCAAATGAACTTGAAATATGATTAAGTCATTAGCTTTGTGTTTATGGTAAGAAATATTGAGTATATACTGTGTGCAGCTATTGTATTTAAAACGTAGCCAGTCACTCTCTCTTTATTTGAGCACTCGTGTGTGATTGGTGTGATCCTCCTGGCCCTTAGACTCTCACCTGTCATGTGCTTAGCTCAAGCCTTTCTTTATGACACAGTGACACAGTTTTTACCTTCATATATACAGTAGTAATGTGAGTTGTTGTTCTTACATAAGAGAGCTCAAACATTCTTTGTAGGGTTTACTGTTGAAAGGGGAAATCACAACTCAACTCAATTAAAACAGCCAAATCAGAATATAACATTGTTTTCTGGCAGATGTTGTGAACACTTGAGGCATGTTTTTTTTGCTTCACATGCACTGAGCCATTGTTGAGCCATTGTTTATGTATGTACACTACTGACCAAAAGTTTGGTCTCTCTAAGTGAGACCAAAGTGGGACCTAAGTTTTATGTTTTAAAGAAATTATTTTATTTGGGCAGGATGCATGAAACTTGTCTACTGTATGTGACCCTCAACCACAAAAACAGTCTTACTGTAAGTCACACAGGTATATTTGTAGCAATAGCCAACATTACATTGCATGGGCCAAAATTATTAATTTTACTTTTATACCAAAAATCATTAGGAAATGAAGTAAAGATCATGTTCCATGAAGATATTTTGTAAATTTCCTACCATAAATATATCACGACTTAATCTGATTAGTAATATGCATTGCTAATGACTTCTTTGTCAACTTTAAAGATTTTTTCAATATTTTGGACCTTGTATATTGTCCCACACTGTAAAAAATTTTAAGCTGTTTCAACTTATTCCACAGAAATTTTACTTTGTTTTTTAGTTGGCTCAACTCCATTTAGCTAAAATGTTTTATTTAGTCAAATATTTAGAAGACTACAGAAAGTTATAAAGTCAAAAAAGAAAGAAAGAAAAAAAGGAACCTACATCTTGGATTGGCCTAAGTGCCAGTTAATGAACAGCAAATTTTCATTTGTGGTTCTTCAGGGCTGTGCGTGATACTCTGGTTTGACGGGCGGATCGCGGATGCATTGAGGTGTTCTGCTTTCGCACCTTTGGAGTTAATTAAAAAACAGTGCCTAATATATGGGAGGTCAGTCGGCCCACTATTCAAATGGAATGTCTCGGCGTTCGCGATGGCCAGTGAGCAATCATGGGTCCCCCAGGCCTCTGGGCCCTATGCACCCACTGTTTCTCCCAGGAAGTCACCCAGGCACTTGCATGTGCAGAATGATCTTGTGTTTGCTCAACTAAGCCCAACAATAAAACCCTTCCAATATTTTGTTAATTGAATTTTTTTAACCATAGATCAATGGAAAGATTCTTCTTTTCAGTTTAAGTTGATGCATAAATATATATATATATATATATATATATATATATATATATATAATTTACCCTTAGCACTAGCTTTGTAGCCCTCACAATTAAACATAGGTCTATACGAACTCTATAGACCAACTCTATAGACCTCAGGTCAGTTTTATCCCTCAGCGCAATACTGAGGTATAAATTCAAGGATTCTGTTAAAGTACCACAGAATTCAGACAGCTGGATGACCTTTGACCTGTGGCTTATCAGTGCTGATGAGGTAAAGGCCATACAGAACATATACGAAGCATAGACGTAATCAATAAGCATGGTTTGCAGTGCTTCCGGTGTCTTCTGGTGTGGTTTAAGGGCCTACAATACTAAATCCAAGACAGCGATATAGGACTACAGTATGTGTGTCACTGAAACCCAGACAGTGAGGCAATTTAATGCACAGCTTTCCCAATTTCACTTTAGAAAACAGGTCATCAATATGATTTGCCCTTTCTGGAGTATGATGAGAGGCAAAAAGGAATCAATCAAATATAAGAAAAAACTAAACAAAACAAGTAAACAGACCTTGGCTATCAGACTCTCTGTTAAGGAACATGTGTAAAGCCAAATAACTATATCAAGGGTCAGACGCTTTGGTTGCAAGAATGTAGAGAAAGCGCTGGCACTGAGGAACAAGGCATTATCTGCTAATCACATGTTCAGTCTCAAAATTCAGACCCCTCCCTTTAAGTTAAAACAGCACAGTCTGGGTCTCCAAAACCCCTCCCAAACAGATTGATTAAAGAGAAGTGTTTTTTTGTTTTTTGTCTGTGTTGTACAAAATGTTCTGGCCTTGAAGCAGCATGGCAGACTAAACCCTAAATAAAGACTATTTAACAATCACTAGTCAAGGACACAGTATTATTTACATTCTGATATTATATTATTATATTTATGATTTGCATGATCAAGTTTGTAAGCATGATAGACAATAACGCTACAGCTTTGCTATTTCTGTTGTCTGCTCTCCACTTCATGCAGTGAATAGATAGCTTATGTAATACAAACCACTCATTCCCTCCAGTTTTTTCTCTCTGCACCCCACTCGCCTTTATTACCTAAATCCGGCACCATCCTAAACCAATAAAAATATAGAAAGCGCTAACAGAAACATCGCACGCAAACCATTTTGCATACCACTTCAAGAATTCAGTTTCAGGAAAAAGCAGAACAACAGTGCGTTCTCAAGTTACAGCCTGGCCTAAGATTAAGAACTCTTCCAGTACCAATAACAAAAGGCATGTCATAATATAGGGTTGGCTCATAATGTTGAAATAAAGGGATGGGTAGAGGCATGACTTTAACTCTTCAACATGTGAACTGGTTGACCTTATTGAACTTGAATTATCACTTTCAGTATAACTGCTTATTGCATGTTCAACCTTTTCTATTTATTCCCTTAAGAAGCTTTAATCAGTAATATAAACCTCTCAAGGTTAATTGGTATCATTAGATAGTTAGGTCACATTTCATGATAAAATAGATGACAGTACCTTACACTGTAAGCCTCGTATAACAGAAGAAATTTACTTTATATATGTACTGTACCCTATATACATATTAGAAAATGATTCCACAGCAACTGAAACACCTTTGGAACTGACTTGTGATACAGTTGTTGTCAGAATATTTCAAGATACATTTACATTAAAAGCAAAATTGCGTAAGACAGCAAACAATATGGTAAAAATATTTTCTAAAATATAAAAAATAAATATATTTTAAAACCATATATTTGCTAAATTATGTTTTAAAATATATTTACATAAATATATTTTAGACAAATATGTTTTCACCATACAAATATTCTTGACAAGACAGTTATTATCAGAAATTATATTATTATTTTTGTTTGTTTGTTTTACCATTTATTTATATAATTATAAATTTGTTTTTAAAAAATTGTCATTTATCTACAAATTATTATTTTAAAATATTTTTAAAATATTTTTTATTTTTTAAATTATTTTTTAAATAGTTTTAAATATTAATTGGCTTGTCCAAATACACAAGCCAATAAAACATTTTAATGTGAATATATTAAACATTTCATCAATCAGTTAAAGGATTTCCTTTGCCCTTTGACACTTCTCTGGCGTAACTCATAGTTGTCATTTCACTACTATTTCATTTTTGTTTTAGTAAAGTGTAAAACTTAATATGGAGCTAATATGTAATATAGAGCATCAACTCTTAAAGCCAACAAACATCAACCTGCTTTAAGTACCGTTTCAGAGCTGTACAGTTTGTTCATGGTAAGAAGAATTAGTCTGTCGCCAGGTTACAGTAATCTCCATGTGTAGGAAAAAATACCATGTCTTTACCCTTGAGAAAGCATAACCTGTGTTGCCATGATACGTAGATATATCTTGCTCTACAAATAGACTGAATGTAACGGGGCTGTATGTATGATGCTCCTGATAAAGGCATATGGCTGGAAAAGTCTTTCTTATGTTCTGGTCTGTAGATGCAAGTATACAGGGTTTTTACATATTTCTTATGCGACCCAAAGCATGCACTAAGAAAAGCATACAATAGTCCAGTCCTTGATTGCATGAGAGCCCAATCCTGTTCCTGGTAAACAGGATTCATCTCCAATCCAAACACAAGTGAACCAGCTTGGATCTTTAGGAGCACTTGTTAATAGAGGAAGGGTGATTTGGATCAGTGTCGGAACTCTTGGGATTTTCCGCATAGGCTCTTATTTGCAGCTGACACGGCTGTTTATCCTGACACTGTACATGAATATAATGGACTGAGCTCAACATCTAACCGATTCGTGAAGGCACAGCTATTGTTTACCTTGAGTGTGCCAAAACTAGGTTAGAACTGGCAGACTGCAATCACTGGAAAACTTCAAAAACAAAAAACATCTAGGACACTCATAATCAAAATCTCTGTGCCAGTTTTAAATAGCAGCCTCTTGTGGCGGGTCAGTAGCATGACATTTACCTGATGTGAATAAATTGTATTACATTATTTGTATGTCCATGATAGTCAGCAGTTAAGGTAAAACGTGATAAGTGATCACAAGACACATAAGCAGATCACACTGTTGACAGACCTCATGACTTGAATTAAGCCAGCTTTACTGCTTTTACAAGATAAGATGTCCTGGTGATCTGTGCTTAACTGGCCAACTGTACCTGAACTCATTAAAAAGAAGCACTGTAGAGAGAGAGAGAAAGAGTTTAGACTTTACAAGTGCACTTGGATATAGCACATGGGAATATTTGTGCTTTATGATATTTTAAATACCTCCATAAAAAGCTGCAACTTTCATTTTTTAGTCTAAAAAAATAAGAAGTTTGCAACCCCAAGCCTGCAGAAGTAATTTCAAAGCTAACTTGCCCTCTGTCTCCCCTCTTGTGATTAAAGGTTGACTAGATATCTGATGAAGGGTGCCATCTGAACTCGGACAGTGTCTTGCGTCTGCTATTCTCTGTTAATCCTTGTAAATCCTTTATTTTCCTCAGAACAGAGTGGATGGATTTACATCTGATACACGCTTTTAAATGACACACAACCGAAATAGGCTCAGTGGACTGCGTAAAAGAGAAACTGTTGAGCTCAGAAGATTGTCATGTATGGAATCAACAGTATAATCCTGGACAAGTAATCAAAAAACAGGGATGCACGAAAGACAGAGGGTGACGCAAGTGTCTGCAAGTTTCCACAAGTGTGATAAGTACCAATGCAAACACGGTGCACTGCTAAAAAGTATGGTGGCTTTTGCCCACCCTCATAATTTTTTCCCAGACCCTGTGAATCCAGCCTTTGCTAAAGTCTGTTTATTTCCCAATTTGATCCATGCAGTCACACACATGGAAAATGTTTGCATGGCATTCTTGAGGAATCTGTTTTTGGTTACCATCTATTACGGTAATTTAAGAATCAGTGAGCACTGAATGGCTGTGCTATTCGTGTAAAAACAAGTGCACACAGACCATGATTATCATTTACAACTGTAAATTAAACTATCATTATCTTAGAAAATAAAAGAGACATTTTCTTGTACAGTTTTGTACTTGTGAGAATAAAGTAGGCTGAATTTAAGTGAATGTGCACTTGTAATGTACTTCAAATCAATGCAGTTTTAATATAATATTAATACACAAATCCACTTAAAGTGAGTCATGACTAGCCTGGCTTTCGCGACTATAAAGCTCATAGGAGCTTAGTCTGGCCAAGCTACCTTACTACCCGCCTTCTGCGACCATCAGATGCCTCTATATACTACTGGACGTCTCTACAACCAATCAGACCTTTTATTCCGATGACGTATGCGTAGCGATGGAACCTGAAACCTCCGTAACCAATTGTAGCTAGCTTCATTAAAGCAGTAGGAAAATGTCATGAAGCGTTTTCTGTCGGTTTTGCCAGATTAATATGAGAGTAGCTGGTATTTAGAGTTTAGCAAGCACTTGAGCATTGCAGAACTGCTGCATCATCACGTTACACCCTCCTCAGTCATGCTGGGGGTGGGGGAGCTCTTTTCTCATTGGTTCCCACTTTTTGGGGAACGGAAATGGGCGGGCCCAGGCTAAGTCATGACACTTTCAAAAAGTGTTTTAAAAAATTAAAACTAACATACTAAAACACAAATGTACCTCATTATACTTTTAACTGTATTATTTGATATTACATTAGGTTATTATGTCTAAATTGCAACTTTGTTATTTTAAATGTGTTATATTTTCAATAGAAAATATTTTAAATTTACCATAAATGTTTCACATTTCACATTCAGTACACCTTAACCATATTTTAATTCAATTACAAAAAAAATTAAACTAGAAAAATATTTACATTTTAAGTGAATACAGCATGTAATTAATTGTCAGAAAACATGTCTACTTACAATTTTTCTAAAGCAAGTACAGAAACTGATTCCTGATTAAGATTCAAAATAAAAAAAAATGAAAACACTTTTGCATAAAATAATGGTTACATATTAGCTTTACATGACATCACGGGAGTATGTGACACAATGCACAATAATATTTTAATCAGCGTACATGTCCAAACAAGGCAATCTTTTTCAGTACATGAATGACGTCAGCGGTGCAAGTCCTGACGCGAGTGAAGAAAAGCTGCAGAGTTTAATACAATAAACTTTAATGAGGAATTTCATGGCTTAGGATCAAGTCTTAGATAAGAAAGTGATTGGACTAACAGCTTTTTCACTACATGTAAAATAAACATGTTATTTGACTACTACAGCATTTGCACTTCCCAACAAAAGGAAAATAAGCCATGTCACGCACTGAACAGTTTAAAAAATCATTAACCAATTTGGCATGACTGACAGTATCTCTTTTCCTGCACTGTCATGCAGTTTATCCAAGCTGTTGTATATTTTATTGTGTCTGGAAACTGATGTTGGTGCAGTTCTGATGCAGAGTCAATATGAGTCCATGAAAGTGTATAATAAACTCATAACTGCCTTCTCTTTCAGCTCGAAGTTCTGCTGTGTTTTGCTGTGGCTCCGCTTGAAAAACATCAGCCAGCAGTGGTATAAAATAGATTGTTAAACTGTGTCTTTGATGGAGGGTGTACAAAAGAACGTACTGTATGAAATGCCTCCTATGAATATGTGTGACACACAAAAAGTGCAGTTCAGGAACTGTCTGTTTCCATCAGCACAGGAAAAGAGAGAAATGCTGAAATTAGCCTAAATTCAAAGTCTTTTGTCCTGACTGAGGAAGGATACTAAGTTCTGCTGATCAGCTAAACAGGTTCAGACTGGAAAAAAGGACTTTCCTTTCCAGTCAGTCAAAAAGATGGTATATCATTGACTGGCATCATGAGAATTGACTCTGATCTTTGGAGAAAACGCCAATGAGATTTGGCCAGTGGCTTTTGCATACTTTGCATGTTTTACTCGTCTGGGCCTCCATACATACTGAGGCAGCATTCTTGGATGGTTCATGCTCTCATTATGAGTACACAGCCTTGGCTTGCTAGGTCTAGGCTTTTTTTTACTAGAAAGCTTTGTCCACTACCCTTTCAAGTTTAGCTTCTCAATGGCTCCCATTGGTTAGCGGCTTGGCACACCGCAGGATTATGATCAGGAATAATCCACCGGGTAAGTCCCTACGGACTCCTGAACCCTCAAGCAAGCCCCGTAGAGCTTCTGAATGGCACCAGTTCGTATAGGTCTTGAGCGTTCAAGGCAGGATGATTGGTCTCTGAGCTCCGCGCATGACTCTCTGTAGCACAAGGGTAGTTTTGACCGTAGGTTGATTCAGGAGCCATGAATAACGACTAGCTTTCTCAACGGGCGACGGCAGTCTCAGCACCCTCGGTCCCTCGGTTAGTTGATCTCCACTTGGATTCCAATTTCTGGCTGTTCCTGGTGTGGATGGGTAATGCCAACAAAGTTACATTTCTCAATGTGCCCGTCCCCCAGGCTAGTCTCTTCTCAGCTATGCATTTCAGTCTGCCAGGCACCTGCCCAGGTTCACAGCTATCATTTTTCTCCTCTGTTTACTCAGAGAAGGAGACCTCTGCTTTGCTAGGGGATTGTAGTCCTGTTGTCGAAGGACACAATCGGGCCTTCCCACTAGCCAAGATGAAGGCAGGGCTCTTCGGCCCCTACTTCATCGTACCAAAGCAAAGCGATGGGTTACAGCCAATCCTGGATCCACCAGTCAGGATGTTACGCATCCTGTCTTGCGTTGATACCGACATTGGTTTGCAGCCAGCCGCCTAAAGAACGCATACTTTCATGCCGATTTCTCTGACACAAGCTGTTCTCCAGGCTGCCTTCAGGGGTCGGGTGTGCCAGTACAAGGTCCCTCCTGTGGGCTGTCCCAGTCTCCACATGCCTATAGCGAGGTGGCGCCCTGACCCCACTCTGGGGGACAGTCATCCAGTTCTCCAACTGTGTTAGCTACTGTTGTGCGAACGTTGAGACATGGTGCTTCGGCATCTCAGCCACTTAGGGCTTCGGGTCAACTGGGGAAAGGGTAAGCTCCTCCTGGGTGGAGTTTGTCGGCACGGAACTGGACTCAATCAATATGACGACTCACCTCACTGATGAGTGGTCTTAAACTCTGCCTTGAGATCCCGGATACAGGCGGCCGAAATGAGTTTTCTCTGTAGGGTGGCTGGGCGCTTCCTTGTGGGGGACTTGGCCCAATGTCTATAGTGGTTATGGCCCTGACACAGGGTTTACTTCTTACTTCTTAGCATGTAAAAAGAGTTAAAAATAAAGAGACATTATCCTTTATATAAACATTGTACATTATATAAAAATTGTACTTGATTACATGAATGTGCACTTGTAGTATACTACAAAGTATAGCCTACTTTAAACTCAAGGACAGTGACTACCAGGAAATATTAATAAGACCAGCTCTTTACATGGATTGTTTACTCAACCATAATAGCAGGGTTAACATCTTAACACGTACAAATAGTCATAAGATATTTTGTAAGATATTCAAGTGATTAAAACTAATAAAATATTAAGGAAGACTTGGAGAATGTCGTCATTTTGATTTTATATGGAAATATGGAGTTGTTTGTTGCAAAAGTTGTAAATTATTATGGTAATAGGTTTGATGCATAATGTCAACTCAAATAAAGACAATGCTGTTTTAATATATAGGGGGAACTCTATTTTGTCTTCTGGTAATGCTTGAAAGTAAGTGCTTGGAGACAGACCTTAAAATTCATCCTGCGTTATGAACTTTGCGGTATTCAGAAACACCGGATGCCTGAGGAAAAAAACTCACTTGGGAAGAAACACTCATTCCCTGAGTTCAATCAAAGCGAAAGGAGTTCATGACATGAAGACTGTCTTTCTTTGCCTTCCCTGCTGACAAAAACTGCTAAAACCAGTCTGGCTGGTTTAAGCTGGAAATAGTTGGTTTTAGCTGGTTTCCCATCTTAAACCAGCTTAGACCAGCCTGGCAAGTTGGAAATGTGGCCAAAGCCCCTCTAAAACTAGCTCACTGACTATCAAAGACCAGGCTGGTCTCCCAGCTAAAGCCAGCTAACCAGCACAAGCTGGTTTTAGCTTTTTTTCCTGCAGGGTTGTTCAAGTAAATTGCTTTAGATAGATTATATGAGCGATAAATGCCTCGTTGACATGGATTGCTCTAGTACACCCTGTCTTGATTATGATGCAGACCATGTTTATGACCTTGTTTTATCAGAAAGCCTGCCATAAAGACAGCTGCATGACCTGAGAGTAGATGGTTACCTTGACTGTGAGAGCTTTGTAGATTTTGAACCATGCCAGCTAGCATTAATTAGTTATATAAACAGATGCATGATTAGGAATGACTTTTGGGTGGGTCACTTGGTTTGTTCGAGGGTAGGTGAAATACTGCTCCAGAACACAGTGAAAAGAAAAGTTATAGCATGACAGTTAAACACACAGACACACTTTGGATTGCCCTCCAGTGGCTAAGAATGATAACTTTCATGATCACTGTACTCTCAAATAGGAAAACAAATAATAATAATTTCTATCATTCTTAAAACACTCTAAAGTACGCTTAAAAATGCATTTTGGAATAGTAAAATTAAAAATGTATACATTTCAAATGTTTCAAACTTTTGACCTTCTTTTTAAAAAATACACTTTTATTAATTTATTAATTTTTTATCTGTAATATATATATATATATATATATATGTTCTATATTAATTTTAAGGTTAATATATTTTAAATAAAGTTACAAATGTATAATTTAAAATGTAATGTACAGTATACATGTCATGCGAGTTCCAAAGTTCCAACAGCAATTGTTTTGCTAGAAATGCATGTCAGTAAATTTGGTATGCACTTCAACCACATTTCAAAGACTATACATTTAATTATGAAAATACATAGTTCATACTGTTAAAGAACAATATATTAATGAATATCATAAAGCTAAAGTGCACTTTTTCACAAATGTCACTTAAAAACCTATTTAAAGTTTATTAAAGGCTTTTAAAATGATCAAGAAAATCGTTCTTGTGAACAGGTTATGCATGGTTGACTAGACTGATTGAGTGTTTCTCTGAATGGAGGTGAGAGCCTGGCAGTAGATGTGGGATAATTATTGTGTTTCCCTCACAGCAGAAGAGCGCACGGTACAAGCCTCTTTATTTTCTCTTGACCTTATCCTGTGATAATTCTCTTGTGTTTAACAGATTCCCTTTCACATTATTATCCCTGAGATGTATTAGTTGTGTACATGGTATGACAACTGTTCCTAACAAACCTTTGCCTTTTGAGGTAGCATGACCAGGCTAGACCTTCTCAATTCCTTTTGTCTGCACTTGGTTCCCACAAAACATGCCAGTCTTTTTTAAGCGTACAGGTCCCCCTGGATAAACTGGAACATTTACCTTTGCCACAGGCAGGCATCTGTTCTGTGGGAACATTGTCGGTCGTTCAGTGCAGCATTATGTGGTCAATGGTTGAACCGAATTGTGCATGGGATGGGGCCTAATTCAAATGCTGGCAGGCTGCTGCCTTTTCCATGTTATTTGAGCTCAGTCCATTGCTGATGAGGCTATCACTATTCCCAGTGGGTCATGAGGACCATCAAAAGCCCTTCTTCCTCTTCTAGAGGTTTTGTTGATCAGGCTGACCGGTCTTAATTATAATTCTGGTTCAGTGTGAACAATGGCCATTTCATTGCTCAAAGTTTGTCGTAAAGCCATTTGGATGAGGTCCATGAATAAGCTTTGAGCTGGTCGGTTGTGTTCAGAGAACACAAACATTGCACAGCTACAACTGGGTCTTTGTCTGCTTGTGTTACGTTTAGCCTCAATCTTGACGGTATCAGCGCAAAACAATGTACTTGAACTTACTTTAAACTAAGCTTCTTAATGAGTCTTTGTCACGGCTTATGCACTGTAATTCCTTATTACTCTCACATCATGTTTTAGACATTAGTTATACAGAAAACTGGCTGATAATCATAAGCTGATAATGAAACGACTTCCATTGTAAAGACTTCTGAAAGGGCACATATTTATGTCTTGATCAGCAGTGTTGATTAAAAGTTACTTTTAAAAGTAATGCATTACAATATTGCGTTACTCCCTTAAAAAAGTAACTAATTACATTATTTTTTATGGAAAGTAATGCGTTATGTTATTTTTGCGTTACTTTTGAGTCACTTTTTAAATATGTTCAGAGCTTAAATGATTGTTTTTAAATATGTTCTATTTATAGCAAATGTAAAAGCACACCAAACAGTGTCATGAATAACTCAGGCTGAAGAAAAAGTAAATTCACATTTGTAAAGTAGAATACAGGAGAAGAAAGATCAATACTCTTCAGCAATAAAAAAACAACAATAATTTTTGCTTGTATAGCTGAACTGGACCATCAAAGATCAGCAGCAAAGACATTGATTAATAAAATGAGATTAGATACATTAGATACGGTTTCTTGCTTACAAAAATGTGAGACACATAGCAGCAACAAATGGAAAAGAGAACAGGCTGTGGAGACATTTTAAGCTGATTTTTAGTTTTTTACTTGACGTGATGTGTTAAAAAGTGGCACAAAAGTCAGAAAGACACCTGATAAAAAAATAATAAAAGTTGCACAGTGTGAAATTGTAAACAGGGAACTGTAAACTCTGTAAACTTTGCATGTCATGTAGTCATTTGAACAACAATCAACCCAGTGAGCAAAAAGTGGTCTAGAACACGTCTATTAGACGTAATTTATAGACATCCAGAAGACGTCTTCACAGGAGCCAGAATGAAAGTTTTTTATACGTCTTTTCTGGACC
>JAUCNO010000385.1:1083613-1094275 GCA_032353835.1 Enteromius viviparus
TCGGACATACTACTCGCCTAGCATGCTGTTTTTCGCCTACTATATAGTAGGGTAGTAGGCGATTTCGGACGCAGCATCATTTACCTTGGTGATAATTCTGAGCATTTTTCCCGTTTGATCTTCTGGTGTTATTTTGGACTGTTTATCTGGACTTTTGATTCTCGCTGCCTGCCCTGACTATTCTGCCTGTTTATTGGATTATTGATTATTGCTGCCTGCCCTGAACTGGTTTGCCTGTTTTTCTGACCATGCTTGCTGTTTATCTTGGATATATCTGATTGCCTATGCACCGACCTTTGCCTGTTTGACTACTCTTTCAAGTAAAGCTTGCACATGGATCTGAATAAAAATTCAGCTTTGCCATCGCAGGAATAAGCTACTTTTTTAAAATATATTCAAATAGAAAATAGTTCATTTCAATTGTGAAAGCATATCTAAGTATAACATGTTTTACAGTATTTTTTAACAAATAAGTGCTGTCTTGGCCTGCAGAAGAGTTTACTTTTGAAAACATTAAAGAACAGACCCTAATCTACTGAACAGAAGCAAATATAAGTTGATTTTCAAGCTGCTTTTTCATATTTTTAAGCTTCAGAGCGTTGGTGCTTATTACTTAGAACTGTTTGGACAAGAGCAAAGAGGAAAATATTATTATAATTCACCGTTTGCATTCATCAAGAAAATAAAAAAGGTTATATGTTTGGAACAATGTTAGCGTGAGTTAATGATGACAGAATTGTTGTGTTTCTGGTGAATTATTTCTACAATGTCTGTCTGCAGTCTGTACATCACGGTGTAAGAAGTTCTTGATTTCCCGTGTGGGTGAAGACTGGATCTTTCTCATCCTCTTGGGGCTTCTCATGGCATTGGTCAGCTGGGCCATGGACTACACTATTGCCTTCTGCCAGCAAGGTGAGAAAGAGAAAAGAAGGAAAAGAAAGAAAAGGACAATTTTCTGCTTGACAGGGTTCCATGAAAGTACAGATGGTGTCATTTAATCAGTCAAGTATTGTTTTTTTTTCAGTGGGATATCGTCATTGAGTGTATTCTGGGATGGAAGGTACATTTATGCTGAACAAATTGGTGCCAAATCACTGACCTCTTTTTACAAAAGAATACGTTTATTTACAAGGACTGGGGTGTGGCAGTTCAGTCAATTAACAAAAAGGCACAGAATTGGTTTAGCACTTATCAAGGATAGTTTTTGTAGCACTGCAGAGTTAATCAATAATAATGATATTTATTGTTAATATTAACATTAGGCACTTCGGAGGGTTAATCATAATATCAATTTTATTCTGTCTCAATGTGTTCATGTTTTATCACCACTTGAATGCAGATATGTTTAATTAGAAGTACAACGTTTTGGACAACAAAAAAAAAAAAAATTGAAAATGGCATTTTTATTAAAGTACTGCATTTTCAGGCAAAACACATTCAGATTTCATATTGTTTCACTGGTAAATAATTGAAATTTCACCTGTAAATAATAAACAATTGAAATTGGATTCAATACGCATGTTTATATAGACACACATACATATGTTTATACACACACACATTTAGTCTACGTACATACTTTTGTATACAACTATATAGATCATATATAGATATTATGTAGATCATGCATGCACACACATATACATATTCACGTTATTGGAGATATGTCATACATGAAATAAAGACTCTAGTCATATCAACTGTTTATTTTACACTGGACCTGTTTCTCTACTTAGTTCACACCTTGGTCTTGTAATAAATTGACAAATGAAAACAACTGGCATTGCAAATGTGCAAGAGCACAAAAGTGTTCCCTACAGGGCAGACCATAGAGTAGGTCACCTCCTATTGTTTGATGCCATGTTGAAAAAAACTAGTTAGCCAAAGAGATCCGAATAATCTCAGTGATTCTCTTATTTGTGTGAATTTTCGATTCAGTTATGGGCGTTTGTTCAATTAAAAAATAAATAAAATGAAACAAAATACACTTTTTTATCCATGCCAGTAGGTGTCAGTATAAATTATTAAGCGGTTGTCAAATCAGGTAGTCAAATAAAAGTGAATGTACTGTAGCTGTACAGTCTAGAGTTTGAATAAGTTATGGGCATTTCTTCAGTTAAAAGTCCTTAGTTTTTTCATCCACACCAACAGGCAACTTCAAGGCAACTGTCACAGAGAAAACGAATCAATAAATTACAAAAGTAAAATTTTGCATCCATGCCAATAGGTGTTAGTATACATTTTAAGACAACAATCAAATTGGTAATACAAATAATTTATAAAAAAAAATTAGATGCCTAGTCTTTAAATACCCTAATGAAAAAATCTATCCACACCAAGTATAAATTCTAGACAAAATCTATGCAGAAAATTTGGAAAGAAATTTAACTTTTACAATCAACAACTAAACAAAGGACAAGTAAACATATATGAATAGTCTATAGCTGTGTACCAAATGACTATACATTATGCAGTTTTACTGTGTACTATTTTCATACCATCTAGTAGTGTATGAATTTTAGACAGTTAAGTGTCCAACATTTTTTGGTTCATTAAGTGCACCATCTGGGTATAAAAAGTGTGCTTATTCCTTTTGCAATTTTCAATATGCACACTATTTATACTACAAATGGCATAGAACAGCGCATAAGTACACGATTGGAAAGCATCTTATTCCTCTACAGAGATGTAATTATATGGTGCGTGTGTGTGTATCGTGTCTGCAGCACAGAAGTGGATGTACGGTGGTCTCCACAGTAACATGTTGCTGCAGTACCTGGCCTGGGTCACTTACCCAGTGGTTCTCATCACCTTCTCCGCCGGCTTCACGCAGATACTGGCGCCACAGGCAGTGGGTGAGATACGCACACACACTCACCCATGCTCACGTAATCAATTTAAGCCAAATGGCCTTTACGTGTTCTCAGATCTCTTTGTAACCCCCTTCGT
Source organism: Enteromius viviparus (assembly GCA_032353835.1). Lineage (NCBI taxonomy): Eukaryota > Metazoa > Chordata > Actinopteri > Cypriniformes > Cyprinidae > Enteromius > Enteromius viviparus. The sequence continues at coordinate 1,086,563 of JAUCNO010000385.1, forward strand.
CTATTCCTCCTCTAGGCTCTGGGATCCCAGAGATGAAGACCATTCTCCGAGGTGTGGTGCTGAAAGAGTACCTCACTTTCAAAACCTTCGTCGCCAAAGTGATTGGCTTAACTTGTGCTCTTGGAAGTGGCATGCCTCTAGGCAAAGAGGTGCATGAGAGGGGATATCTGATCCTAGATAAGCGTTCTAATGCTAAAATAGTTTAAGCCTTCGCCCTGTGATCACATCTGTTATTTCTATCTCCTCTTGCGTCCTCTAGGGACCATTTGTTCATGTTGCCAGTCTCTGTGCTGCTCTGTTGAGCAAATTCATGGCCTTGTTTGGAGGAATCTACATGGTGAGATGCTTTCTAATAATTCTGTCTTTTGTCAGTAATTTTTTGGCGTTTCATACTTTGGTAACACTTTATAATGCCTTCCACTAACAAACATTAGTATAACATATGAATATATTATTTACAATCAAATAATCAGACATGTCATATACTGGGGCTCAGTTATGACAGTTTGCAGACTTTTAAACACTCTGAATTGCGTGAATCTCATTGCATTAGATAACAAATGTGAACGTGCTCCAGCATTTTGCTCTTTCGCACGCATGGCACGAGTTTGAATCGGATATTCTTCTTAAAAAGAAAAAAATAATAATTAAAACAACAATAGTTGTGTTACTCCATACTAATATTATTTGACTGCATGTTAAGTATGGATCAATTAATTATTATTTAACATGTATGTTAAATGCATGTTATGGCTTATTCATAGCGACCTATTAATGACAGATATTATAAAGCGTTACCAATGACTTTGTGTTTGTATCATCACTTTACATGTCACTGCACATGGAACGTCACAGCCTTGTTCTTCAAGTCTCATCTGCGTGTATCATACAAACAAGCAGCTGAGGGTTCTCTAGGGATTTATGTTAGTCTGTGATTAGTCAGAGTACATAAGGTATCAGTTCTCAAGGGATTTGCAAGCACAGTGAATGGAGCCATTTGTAAATCATGCTAAAATGAGTCAAACGGCCTTCTTGTGATACCATTTCTGGACTTTGCCCATAAAGTAACCTAAGAAATCACAGCTCGTCGGGAAATGGATCAATAACATGTTGTTAGAGCTGAGTGAACTTGACAGAAAATCGGAGACCATAAACATTCCGGCACATTTTAACTGTGTCACTGTAATTGAATGCACTTTAATTAGGCAAATGTCAATGGCATGTTTACACAGTCAGTCAGGCAGTGGGGTCCGGGGTAACGGACCGTGCTGATAATTATTTGTCTGACACCTCATATCTGTGGGTGTTACTTTGATATTGGGAAATGAGTTAGCACCAATTAGGGTCAGGGTTAAAGAAAAATACTCTGGTAGCAAGATAAAGGGGATTATTTAAGCCTGTTTCTACTACTGAATAAAATATTTTAAAAGGTAAAGTGAGTTATTATCTCACACTTCTGTTTTTTTTTGTACAATTTTGAGTTTACGTCACACAATTCTGACTTTTTTCTTAAAATTGCATGGTACAAACTCGCAATTACTATTTTTGTCAGAATTGCATGATGTAAACTCAGTTGCGAGTTATAAAACCATAAACCTAAACTTCTCATAACTGGACGTTATAATTCACAGTTACAAGTTTATTTCTCACAATTCTGCAAAAAAGTCAGAATTGTTAGATATAAACTTGCAAAGAAATCTGAATTGCAAGTATATTCTGCTTTTCTGACTTTATGACACAATTATAAGTGTGTAGCACAATTCTGTGAAAAAAGTCAGAATTACCCAATCTAAACCCACAATTGCGAGAAAAGCAAACTCATAATTACATTTCTTTTTCTTAAATTCTCTAGTGAAAAATGGGATATTGTTGTCATGTTGATAGAAAATTCACATATGTGAATGTTAGCAGTACCCAAAAATACATTGTATGGGTCAAAATGATCAGTTTTGCTTTTATGCCAAAAATCATTAGTATATTAAATAAAGGTCATGTTCCGTGAAGATATTTTGCTAATTCTCTACCGTAAATATATTAAAACTTAATTTTTGTTTAGTAATAGTATGCATTACTAAAAACTTGGACAAGTTTAAAGGTTATTTTCTCCGTAGATTTTTTGGGCCCTTTTTTCAAGATGTATCTCGGCCAAATATTCTCTTATCCTAGCAAGCCATCAACGGAAAGCTTATTTATACAGCTTTCAGATGATGTACCGAAAAACTGACACTTTTCAGTGTCCAGTGTTTAGTCATATGTGATATAAAAATAATGTTTTTAATTGATTGCGGATTAACAATAGGATTCATTACACAACTAAATTATTAGATAGAATTAATAGATAGATAAATGGATAGAATTATGATATGAATTAAATGTTTATTAAAATGATTTATTTTTTGTAGATACAGGCTTGAAACAACAGCAGTGTAAGTACTTAAAGTATTGTTAGGTGTTGAAAGAACAGCGTTCAGATACTCACATGTATATGTGTTATTTTGATTTACTGCTGAAGGAAGAGCCCTTTGAGGGAAACAAGGTAAGATGCAGGTATTATTATGTTTGGGTGTGTCATGTGATCAGATTGATTGAAAGTGTTATAATGAACAACAAAACTGAAATTTTATTTTTTTAAATCTCCATTTGTGTTTCTTTATTTCTCAAGTTTACCATTTTTCCATTGTAATTTTAGAGTCTTACCGGACTTCATCCTCCCTGGCCGTAGCAAACCGTTCACAAAGATAGCACATAGTGAATGAAAGAGCAGTGTTTGTCCATTTTTTTAATTGTGTTCATAGCAATACCTTGTTCCGCATGTCTTTGCCATGTATCCGTCAGCGTAATTACCCTGTTCCACTCTTGGCTGCCTGTAAAATGCCAAGGCGACAGTCGTTTAAAACAGGATTTGCATGTATTGCGTTTTCTTGTTAATCTGACAGAACGAGCTGAGAAACACAGAGATGCTGTCAGCCGCTTGTGCAGTGGGGGTGGGCTGCTGCTTTGCAGCCCCTATTGGAGGTAAGTCCAGACATTTTGATCATAGCTGGCCACTGGAGATAACGCCATATCACATTTACGACAGCAACGTTCCCCTGTATATTCCAGCTTCGAGCAGAGTTGTTTGTTTTATGATCTGCTGTGTTGTGGCAGGAGTGCTGTTTAGTATTGAGGTCACATCTACGTTCTTTGCCGTGAGAAACTACTGGAGAGGGTTCTTCGCTGCAACCTTCAGTGCCTTTATCTTCAGGGTGCTGGCGGTGTGGAATAAGGATGAGGGTGAGGGAGAAATGCGTTACGCTAGCCAGCACAGTCAGATGATTCATTCGTCATAAATTTCTGACTGTCATTCTCTCTTCGCCATATTGCAGAGACAATCACGGCCCTCTTTAAAACCCGCTTTCGCCTGGACTTTCCCTTTGATCTACAGGAGCTTCCAGCTTTTGCTGTGCTCGGGTTTGTGTCACACCTTTGCCATCTTTCTCCCAAAAACAAGTCTGATTTACAGAATTGAAATGAGGGTAGTCAAAAGGCCGATTTTGCACAATCCTTGTATAAGAACATTTATGTTAAAAATGTCTAAGCTCTTTAGAACTGTTTATTTGCAAAAGCTTATGCATCTGCTTTCAAACACAGAGTTGTTTTCGGGTAAACAGGCCAAGTTTAGTCTGTAAATCCAGCTAGTTATTCTTAGTACTTCATTCTTAGATCTAAGCTGTGAAGCTCCTGTCATGTTTTATGAGATTGATTTTTCAGCTGTTGATGTTTTTTAAGGATTGCCAGTGGTTTTGGAGGGGCGTTGTATGTCTACCTGAACAGGATCATAGTAGAATCTATGAGAAAACAGAAAACCATTAACAAGTTTTTGCTAAAAAAGTGAGTTTACTACTTCTCTTACATTAACAATAATTGATGTTGTACAATGTATTTTACTCAGGTACTAGCTTAGCATAAAGTTGTTTTTCTGTTAAAAATGTTAACAGAACAAATTATCATTATTATATTATATTATATTATATTATATTATATTATATTATATTATATTATATTATATTATATTAACAAATGTATTTTTTATTAATGACTCTTTCTCATGTGTGGCTTCCCATAGAAGACTAGTGTATCCAGCAGTGGTCACTCTTCTTATTTCTACACTCACCTTTCCTCCAGGGTTTGGGCAGTTTATGGCAGGCCAGGTCTGATGTTTGAGATTTACTGTGTGTTTCATTGAAATTTCAGATTTCCCTCTGTCTTTTTTTTTTTTTCACAACCAGACTTTTTCAGTCTTTAAAGTGTGCTTCATGCTGATAGATTTATTTGTTCCAGATCAGTAATTATACATTACATAACAAACTGCGCTGCCTCCTCATTTAGCTGACTCAACATGAGTCACTAGTGGCACTGTTTGACAACCTAACCTGGTACAAGCAAGGTGTTTCTGAGGAGTTTATGTACTCAAGTCACGTACCTCAGGCCTGGAAGCACCCACAAGTCAGTGTGTTCATCACACTCCTCCTCTTCATTGTCATGAAGGTGTGTCTCACCTTATTATGTAAAATATAAAACACTAAATCACCCATAAACTTGAATTTGCTGAAAATACATCCACCCTCGGGCCATTCCAGATGTAGATGAGTTTGTTTCTTCATCAGAACAGATTTGGAGAAATTAAAAGCATTTCTGCACTTGGTCACCAATGGATCTTCTGCAGTGAATGGGTGCCGTCAGAATAAAAGTCTAACAGCTAATAAAAACATCACAGTAATCCTCAAGTAATCCACACAACTTGACATTCTGTAAAGTGAAAAGATGCTATATAAACTCTTGCATCTGGCTAAAATAAAGGTCTGATTCAATATATTGCTTCCTCCGATAAAAAAAGTCCATCCCTTGACGTTTTCTCAAATCAAAATCCACCAACATATTTATTCAAAAATATTTTTACTTGTAAAAGGTGCTTGATCTGTGCATATTTATCTTTTCACTGGAGAAATATTATGTATCCGATTTTATAATAGATAGAATACTTGTATTTTAGCCAGAAGCAATAGTTTGAAGTTAAATCATGTTGATCATAGATTTGATTATTATAAACACACAGGATTTTCCTAAAACTCATACAGTAAATAAAGTTTAAAACAGACAGGATTTAACTTCACTAGGTGTGGACTATGGATTATTTTGGATTATTTTGAACTGTTGCATACATCTAAATCTATTTCTGATGAAGAAACATCTACATCTTTGGGTAACCTGAGGGTAAGTACAATTTCAGTAAATTTTAATTTTTGGGTGAACTATTTCTTCAACAGCAATTTTAAACTCAACAAATAAACTCAAAAGTAAATGCATGCAACATTGTATTATACTTTATATTAATAACCACAACAGTTCTGGTAAATCACAGCCATCCTGATTTTCAGTACAGCATCGTGATTACAAGTGTGATATTGCTTAATTATTAAACAATGTCTTTGTCCAAGTGTGTGACCTTGTGGCTTCTAAATGTTTTCTTCAGTTCTGGATGTCAGCTGTGGCCACAACAATGCCTGTGCCTTGCGGGGCCTTCATGCCGGTTTTCCTCATTGGTATGTGATTCTAGCGTACGCGTGTTGTTTTTTTCAACAATGTGGAATATGCTTTTTTTAGTTTCCATTTCAATTCACTATTGTGAGCACTTTTCAAACATTATTTTGCTCTTGTGTTCATGCCAGCCATCATACTTTAGTTTGTTCTTAATGGTTGTTTTCCTTTTCCCGCAATCATGTTCTCCATTTCCATCCCTCATCACTGTCTGACTCACTAAAGCCTGTGTGTAAACACGTCAAAATCACTGGAGTCAATGTGTGTGACCTCACGTAAGTATACGGCAAGCACGTGTTACGAAATTGGCGTTTTCGCCACCTCCACAATGTCACGCAATCGTTGTGAATCTTGTGTGTCGTCCAGGGGCTGCGTTCGGGCGACTGGTCGGTGAGAGCATGGCTGCCGTCTTCCCCGATGGGATACACGCCGACAACACTGTATATCCCATAGTTCCCGGCGGATATGCAGTTGTAGGTGAGAGCATCGACTGTGCATGCCTTCTCGCGGATGTCCATTTGTTTTCTTTCAAAAGCCATCAGTTTCAGCCCGTCGTAGCTATATCTTATTCACACACGTAATTGAACCTGCAGGGTGTTGTATGCAAGAGTCATACATTTTTCATTAACCCACACAGACCAACAGCCAAATTAGATCTAGCCTGTGGAAATGGCTTCAGCGGTAGCGCTGCATTGTGCAGCGGAGCAGAAAGCTTGTCAGGTGCACAATAGGAAATCAGATGGCTTGCGGCGGGTGACTGCTACTGTAATTTGATGCGGGACGAAATGGTGATTCCCACAGGGGCGGCGGCTCTTTCTGGCGCAGTCACTCACACCGTGTCCACCGCCGTCATTGTGTTCGAGTTGACCGGTCAAATCTCGCACATCCTGCCCGTGATGATCGCTGTGATATTAGCCAATGCCGTGGCTCAAAGTCTGCAGCCTTCCCTCTATGATTCCATCATCAGGATCCAGAAACTTCCCTACCTGCCAGAGCTGGGCTGGGGACAGGAGTGAGGGCTGTTACGTAACTTCCCCAAATTATCACTCTCATATCATTCCCCTGGCTTTTTTAATGCTTACTCCCATCTCTCTCTCTTTTATTTACCTGTAGGAAATATAATATCCGTGTGGAGGACATAATGGTGAGAGACGTGCGGTATATCACTCTCTCCTCCTCTTACCGGGATCTGCAGGAAGCTCTCATAACAGGCCAGCTTAAAACCCTGGCCTTGGTGGAGTCCAAAGGTGAGACATATAAAATAAATGTATATTCTGCACAAAAGAATCAGTTGTTCTGCACATGTTTGTTATACTACTATCTTACATTAGGAGTTTCAAGACAAATTTTAGACAAAGTTCTCCCAAAGTTCCCTTTTTCCCATTTTGCTCAATATAGAAAAGTGATTCGGCTAAAATAACTCTGCAATATCAGCCTTTGATTGCTGAACCATTTTCGGCAAGAAATGAGCTGCACTCAAAATGAGTTTTCAATGACTGATGAAAGTATCTAGAGAGGAAAGTGGTGCGTGTGCATGTGTACTTCATATAATGCATATATAAAATATGAGTTTTATTCATTTCTTTTTAAAGAAACTTGCGGACAAAACAACTATATTACTATGTTATACTTTCTAGAACTTACATTAAGCTGAACAAAGCTGACAGTAAATAAGTTACAAAATGTTCCTTTTTAAAGAAATGTTGCTCTTTTGAAAGTTCTGGAAAAAAGCATATACAAAAGTATTAAAAAGCACCACTTTTTTGAACATTTATAATTATACATAATGTTTCTTGAGCCCCAAATTCATATATAAGACTGAATTCTCAATGATTATGTGACACAAGATTTGTAATTATACGTACCTGGCCTACATAAGAACATCTGACCATTTGTACAAAGAGTCAGATCATTTAAATTATTAGTAACACTTTTTTTTTTACGGTTACATCTATTATGTAACGAATGAGCAGGCAGGAGAGTGTGCGGGTTCACGTGCAACAGTTTATTTAAAGCACACAGAGCGTAATCAGACAGGCTGGATCAGTACCGGCAAACATGAGTGTCCGAGGCGAGGCTGAAACATAAACAAAGTCCGTGGCGTAGGTCGAGCGAGGGGTTAACAGAGTCCAAAGG
>JAUCNO010000385.1:1103650-1125289 GCA_032353835.1 Enteromius viviparus
AATAGGCTTCAGTTTAGGGGAAAAGAGGAGTTTTCCCATAGCGTCTTATCAGACGCAGTACTCGTTCCATGTCTAAGAGAACCTGGGTTACGGAAGTAACCCATACGTTTTGTCGCCTTCATAAAACTCTCTAAATTTAAAAAACGAAAACGTTAAACAAAGTTCCCTACGTTATTTCTTCAGTCTCTACCTACTGACATAAGATAAGCCGTAAATAACTGCCCGTAAAAGGTAAAATGAAGTGTTTCTTTCACACGACTCGCCGTTATGCCTCGTTTAGATATTTCACGCTCGACGCCACCTACCGATTCAGTCATGTAACCGCCAGAAACTTCTTTATTTGATATAGCCCTAAACCGACTTGAGATATCTGTATTAAGATTTTATACTTAATAAATGACAACCTTTTCGAATGCCGTGATGGGGGTCGCAATCTTGTGTAATAAAACAGCATATTTGATTAATTAAGAGTGTAATAAATACAGTTATTATGACAGAAAACCACACAATGTTCATCAAGGACAGAATCTCAAACCCAAGCTGTTTCTTGTGTTTCATGAGCATATCACTAATCTTCAGAGGGAACATATCTTGTCCTTGAAACATCCTATGGAACTGTTTGATGTTTCCTTTTTGGTGTCATCTCTTCAGTAAATCATATTTAACATTTAGCAGTTTTCCCGCTCCAGGCAAAGTCTGACTTCTTGACTTTGCCAATCAACTTCAATCATAAGAGCAACTTAAAGCTGATGAAATACTTTACAACCAAACCACATTGATATTCAGTGACCAAATATTTTAAAATATCTAAATATTTATGTTTGTTTCCAGGCCTGGATACCACAATTTATAACTTTTAAAGTAATGACGCAAGAGCACAAAATATTAAAGGAATATCAATACAAAAATCAAAACATTATTACAATTTAAAATGACTGTTTTTTTAATATTAGAATATGTAATTTCTGTGAGGATTTTCTGCATATGGTTGTAAAAACCACAGATCTCTACAGCAGCATTCTCTGATGATCAGTAATATGCATGAGCTTTAACAAATATTTTTTTTTATTTACCAAATGAAGCTTTATTTAGCATGAATGACAAACTAAATATTTATGATAAACTAAATATCCTGTAAAAATCAGATCCCAAACAAATAGATATTGCAGAAATAGATAATCGTGTGAATAACTAGGTTTTACCATGAAGGTGCATGGTCTATCAGGGCTATCAGCTCCCTATAAGAATACTTTGAGTATTTGTCTGCCCCCCAGTGGCAACGTTCTTGTGCTCATATGATTCATAATATTGGTGCACTACTAAGCTAAACCCAATAATCTGTCACTTTGAGTCACTTAAGACTCTGTATGCAAAAATAAAAAGCCGCCCTAATGCACAACCAGATCCTTCCGCTGTGGCACGGGATGTTCATTCAAGAGGATTCTGCTCAAAACCGCACATTCTTGATAAAAATCATGTCACTAAACCCAAGAAAATCGAAAATAATTGAAGAAATACTCCAGACGACCAGCTGTCCCTTTTGTTTCAATGATTATATTTGAGAATCAGTTTTTTGTGGAAATGATGCAGTATATAAAAAAGGAGATAGAAACTTACTAAAGCTAAATGTCAATCTACTTCTGTCCCTGCACATTGCAGATGAGATATGTGAGGGTTTACCTCTAAATAATAAACATTCATCATCTGAGCCCACGTTCAACAGGACCCTAATCTGCTCAGATGATTTAACAGGAACTGATGTTCAATCCTTAGAAACTTTGCATATACATTATACACAATGTTTTCCCTACATCAACGCCATCTGTAATACCCTTTTCATTTCCATATCAATTGGAGCAGAACTCATGGACACGTACTGTCTTGAAGAATTAGACCCAGATAGGATGGGATGTGCCAAGTTGTTTGTAAATAAATATGTTGCCAAATGCAGCTCAAGGGACGGTCCCTATGAACTACCAAATGTTCTGAGTATCCTGGATTTATTATAAAAAAAAAAAAAATTAATAATAAAAAAAAAGACGAGTGGTAACAGGGCACAGTCAATTCAGTCTTTCTAGGGCACAAATGACAGGACAGGAGGGGGTGTAATTTATCTACAAGAGGAGGGGCTAATTCCTCTCCTGCACAAACACAGTCTCCTGCGGACACAGTCCTGCTTCTTGCAGTGTGATGTCATAGTCCAAGTGAGCGAGTCTTCGGCGGGGGAAGTTGGTGACAAGTTCGAAACGTTCGTTGGGGAATCCCTTCGACTGAACGTGTCTCACCAGTGCCTACGAACAAGAACAAGAGGAAGAACATGAAGCTAAAAATCTCCCGAATTAAAAGAATCTGAATTTGCACACATTGGAAAAAGTTTCTGTATTAGAAATCAGCTGTCTTTTTTTCCTTTTAATAGAAATATGTAGATATATTTTGAATTGTGCAGTCAAGCACAGCAAACCTGGATTTTAAACTGAATTTTAAATCTAATTAATTTAAAATGTAACTAAAATCATATCTTGTCAATCTCTTACCACAGTAAAAGTTTCAGCAATTATTATGATATGAATAATTCATACATTCAGATACAAAACAGTCATCATTGGCAAAAATATTTAATAAATAAATAAATAATAGTCATTGAAAAGGAAAGGTTATACCCACCATGAGCTTAGCTTTAGCAGACAGTGCTATCTGTTCTCTCTGGCCATCCGGGTATCGAAGCATTAGGCGGGCTTTTGGACCTGTGGACAGAGTCATTTTAGTACATTGACTCATTCACAATGAATATTATTAGCAGAATTTATGAACGTTCAAATTCTTTTAAAGGCACAGTCACCAAAAAGCTGCTGTTATTTACCTCACTGAAAATTCATTTGAAACTATTCTAAATCTTTTCCATAGAATGTCAACGTGTAAAGATTAACTTGTTTCCAAATGACACGTCCGAAAATAGCAAAACAAAACAGACCACATGCAAGTCTTGTTAAGCCATTTCTGTGAGAAACAGACTGAAATTTAAAGGGATAGTTCACCCTAAAAACTAAAATTAACTATGAAGGTCGCTATGAGCTATTTGAAGATTTTTCCTCCACAGTGAAACCAGCAATCAGGTTTTAAATGACATGAGGTAAAACAAATGATGCCATTTTTTCTAGGGATGCTCCGATTACGATCGGCCGATATGTTTGCGCGTTTTGTCAGTAAAGCCGATCCAGTAATAAGCGCTAAATGCCATCAGGTGCGTGATTTCACATTGAACCGTATATACTACACACAGCCGTTGTACACCGATGAGCTGCGCAAATCCACACTGATAATGAACATGTCCTGCGCAGCTCGTCAGTGAACAACGGCTGTGTGTATTGCATACGGCTCAATACGCCAAACATATCGGCCGATCGTGATCGGAGCATCCCTAATTTTTTCTCTGGGTTAACTATCCCTTCAGACAAGTGATATGAGAGAAATGGTGTATACCATTGTTGTCTGGATCTGCTGTGCTGGTGCCGGCAGGTTCTGACGGCTGGTGTGATGTGGATCTGTGGTTTTCTCCCAGATGCTGTTGGGGCTCTGTATGTCCTGTCAAACTGTGACTAAGCCCGACTGGCTCTAGGTGGTTCTTCTTACTCTCCTCTTTCCTGTGGCATAACTCTTTGAGTGGGGACTTTCTGTGATGGGCTGGGCTGTCCGGTCTGGTGGGAGGAGCTACCTCTGCAGAGACGTGTCCATCTAAAGAATCCCCCCCTCCGTCGACCTCATTATCTGAACCGTCCACTGAGATCAGGCCTTCGCTGTCAGAGAAAGGTTCGGCATCCGAATCATCATCTGAGCGGGACTCTGCCTTGTCCTGTGTGGATTCGTAGTGTGTTTCTTGAAGAGAGGCCCGGATAGCGGCCTCTAACTGACTGTCCTCACTGGCATCTATCAAGCTCTCCTGTATGGACGGATAAAAGACAGCGATTTGAAGCAAAGACAAATACATGCTTTTACAAGAGCCTCCAGAACATTAAATGTGAAGACTTACAGAACGAGCCCGTTTGGCCGGAGGTTGACTGGACTGCCCATCCAGCTGCCCATGCTCTGATAGGAAGCCTGTGACCTGATCCAGGAATGAGGTCACGTCTAACTGGTTCCACTCAACCATCTTTTGTCCTGCATTTGTCATTAATGCGCAAATATTAAACTTTTATGGTATTGCTGTTGCTTTTAATAGTCTTATTACTTTTTTAATTAAAAAAGGAAATTCTATATTACACATCAATGCACATGAACGATAGCAAAACCAGTGTAATGCAATACAAAGACACTTTTTTATTTAGATTTTGAGAAATCGTTTGTATATATATTGTATAAAATTAATGCGAATATTAAATACAAGCAACAATAAAAACCATTTGAAATCTATTGATTTAATAAAAAAAATAGTCAAAAAAGCATGTGCCAGGTTTTTTAGTCATGTGTTCTTTGTATTTATGTTGTGTTATATAGTTGAAAATGTTCTTTTTTAAAGGCATTTAATATTACTCATGTGAAATATTGTAATGTAAATGCCACGTAAAAAAAACACAAAAAAAATAGAAAATAGAAAACATAAAAAAAATAAAATAAATAAATAATTAAAAAAAAAAATATATATATATATATTGTATTTATTTTATGAGGCTTTTACCCCCTAAATATTTTATCATTTCCATTTAAGAATTTTACATTTAATGACATGAATGAATTTAATGTAAATGCCATGTAAGAAAAATAAATTAAGAAGCGTAACATTTTTAAAACAATTCATTTTACCAAGATACAAAAAACATTTATAAATCAAGATCAACGTGCATTGACATTATAAAAATATTTATATACCTTGTTATAAATGTATTCATATTCAAAATGTTCCCAAAATATGTTGATTTTTAATTAAAAACATTCTCATTATACAAAAAGCACATTAGTTGTTGTATGTATGACTTGGCAAGGTTATCTGAAATCAAATGTAACAAATTAGTTGCACGCTGCCTTGGGGCTCTCACCTGTACGAGGGTCCAAAATAGAAATATAAGGGAACTTGTTAAGCTTGTAAAACTGAATGTACCTCTGCCCTTCCTCGCTGTCATGGTACACCTAAAAGCAAAAACAGCTTACCTGAACAACTCAGAAGCTTACAGTCACTATTCAAGTAATGTCATGGAAGAGACGGAAGACACTTATGTCTGGGTAAAAGTACCTGCCAGAATATGAAGTGCTCTCTGATGATGTTTTTCACAGCATCATTGCTCCACACGTCTCGGTTTAGACACTGACAGGCAAAATCCTGGACATTCTGAATGTTGATCATCAGCCATTTGTTCTCAAGCTGACCGGAGTCTTTCGCCTGAGGTGACAAATACATTGTGGGAATGCGTTAACAATCACTTCACGAGTTTGTGCTTCCTTATGATAACAATTTAGGCATATTTGGCGAGCTGTCCAGAGACCAGAGCTGTCCACTGCCTCGAGGTCGGCAAACACCGAGACCTAGTTGTTTGAGCGGCTCGAACTCCGCTTGCATGAAGACGTGGAACGGGGCGTAGAAGAGGTGGAGGAGGGATGCGTAACGAGACATGGAAGGGAAGGACTTTTTTAAGGGAAGGGAAGGCTTATAATTTTGGTTGGACGAGATGGAAGTAGATTGCTTAGGAAATGCGGTTCCAGCCGCAGCTAATCATACGCACGCGCTTCTCGAGAAATTTGTTGATTAACGGCACATAGGGAGAAATAATGACTTGACTTACAGGAAAATTCAAACAAATTAAAGGCCTAAACAAGCTTGTATTTTGTTGAAATCTCTTACATATACAGTCTACAGTGCAGACTTCTATGAAACCTACAGATTAATTTTTAAGAAGACATCATCAACAAAACTTTGTTGTGTTTACCAAATAAACCAGGTTTATTCATTAATTTAGTCTGACTTATTGTGATTGATTTAGTTCAAATAAATCAGAAGTAATCCTGGCTTATTTGCTAAAATTGTTATATAAAGCATGCCAGATGTTTCACTTTCAGATTAAAAAAGATCATCTATTTTTCTTTCTGTATGGGTTCATCAATCATGGGTTCATCATGGGTTCACACTTCTTTAAATTTTGTAAGAGTGATTTTGGATGTTTTTATGTTATTATCTGTACATCAGTCAGAGATGCTGTCAAAAGGGCTGAACCAGGAACTGATGCCACCCAGCCTGATTTCTTTTCTTTCCTTATGCAAGGCTCACAAACACCTGAACCTGTGTTTGGACACTCCCTGATTTACAGGGCTCGGCTTGTTCTTGGCCGGAAACAAAACACATTATTATGCTGACAAATGTTGAACTTAAAGGAATAGTTCACCCATAAAGCATACTTTACTCATCTACAAACCATCCTAGGTATATGACTTTTTACTTTCAGACGAACATTTTTTTTCAGTCATTTATCCTGGCTCTTCCGAACTTGGTAATGCTGAAGGAAGGTGACCATGATTTCTGGCAAGGGCCGCATGCACATCCCTGAGAGCAGCTTCCTGGCTGACCTCTGACTCCAGGTATGATGTAAGCTGCATCACACGTCGGGTCAATCAGCTCTCTAAGATGCGCATACGGCCGTTTCCGAAGGTCAGTTTAGGTTATAATTTTAAAACTAGAAACACTTTTTCATCATCATTATTGTTACAAAAACCCCTTGATCTTCTTCAGAAGGCATGCGATAACCACCAGGATGTGTATAGGTTAGTTTTACCTCGCAGTACTTCTGGATACATCACATTTACGGAGCTTCAAAACCATGGCCACTATTCACCAGCATTACCAAGCTTGGAAACTCATACACACCTAGCATGGCTTGAGGGTGAGTAAAATATACCGTCATTTTAATTTTTGAGTGAACTATTCCTATAATGAGACAGAGGACCGAAGCACATGAATCAGCAGATCACTGGATGTGTTACTGGTAATACTAATGGGTTTACTTAAGCTTACCGTCTCAAAGCTGCCTTTGTGCATGAGTTCAATGGGGGGACGGAACAGATCAGCTAGAGTGCTCAGCTTCTTGTCCACTGCACTTCCGTTTCTCAACTCCTGCTCCTGGCGCACTGAAGATTCACATCACAGCAGCAGGGTTTCAGAGGAAGCACTAGACCATGTCGGCCATCAGAATGCCTCACATGTACTTACTGGTCTCTGTCTGGAAATCCCGAAATCCATCAAAGATTGATCGTGCTGGTCTACGTCTCTTTGGTACTGTAAAATGATGTTATGTTATGAGATGTTATGTATTTAAATGAAACCAAGGGTTTGCGAGCGGTTGAAAAGCTAGTAAACAATTATATCAAATGTAAAATTTAAATACGTAAATGAGGCTTAGCATTTGATTGTCACGTTTTTATTTAATGAAATATCTGCACGTTTAAATATGCATATAAATATACACAACACACACATCAGGAAGACAAACTTGCATTTTGGATGCGACTAATCACGAATAATCGATTTGACAGCCTTACTACACACACTTCCTCTTTGCAACTACTTTAAGTTACATCTAAAATCTAAGGTCCAGGAACCCCTGGTTTGGACAGATAAGACGTAGAAATGGGAATTGTACCTCCAAACAAGGGCTCTGGCTCCACCAGAATGTCCTGCTTCTGAGGAATGGGCGCTCGCACCTCATCTCTGCCAGAGAAGAGAACACAGCATTCAAACTCAAAGCACAGAGCGAGCAGTGACTAAAAACTTGAGA
Source organism: Enteromius viviparus (assembly GCA_032353835.1). NCBI lineage: Eukaryota > Metazoa > Chordata > Actinopteri > Cypriniformes > Cyprinidae > Enteromius > Enteromius viviparus. The sequence goes on from JAUCNO010000385.1 coordinate 1,111,405, forward strand.
CCAAGAGCTTGTGATGTGTCGTATCAAATAAGTCACTCACTCTGCGGGGGGTTGTCTGCTGCTGGATGCCCCGGCTGAACTGGCGCTTGTGCTGGGTTCTTCTGCGATGCCCCCTCCGTCTAGAAACATGGTGACGGCCATCTCTAGGTTATTGTTACATGCTTCCAACATATGCTTCCCTACACTCTCTGTGGCTCCTGCAAGCAAACACACACACACACACACACGCAAAGATATCAACGGCATATATCATGTAAGATGAAACATAAACACACCCACAAAAAATGATGCACTTCAAGAAGTGAATATGTAACAAGTTACTCCTGTTAAAATATTTTCAAATAACAGACATTAAATAACAAGGATTTCCTATGATTATATGGTGACATCATATAATACACTGTTTCACCACATTGAGACAAAACACTACAATACAGTACATTTGAACTGTAAATAACTTTTTCTGAAAGAGACCAGTGTTGTAATTTTCATGCTGCTAAGCCAAATAAAAATAATAAATAGGTAAAAACGTAATAATTAAGGTATAATAATGGTCTTGACTGTTGTACGGAAACCATAGCAAATTTTGGTAAGGCAGACTGTAGTAAGAAATTGTTCAGCACTTATACAAATACCTCCTATGTTCAAACTATTATAGTTTTATAACAAAGTGCGATGGGAAATCTGTAATAAGACGCACAGAAGCAGCGCCCGCTCGTTTCAGTTCGTAACACCCGCCCCTTCAGAGAGCGCGCATGCGCACAACCCGCGCATCTTTCACCTTAACGAAAAAGTACCGAGCTGTGAAACATGGCTTGTATTTTCAGACCAACAGGAACGAAACTATCAAATAATACACACCATCATGCGACGCACAAAAGCAGCTTTCGCGTACGCTACCAATGGTAGTCAGACTAAACGGTCTGAGTGCTTTAGGAACAACATAGTTGTGCGTGTATCTTTGACTTAGATGTGAGTTGTGAGAAGCATACAGAGAAACGGATAACTGATTGAGAATCAGCCTACACAAACCGCCATGTTGGGGACTGTGGCTCATATCCACAGACACACTTGTCGAAGTTGTTAAACACACTCGCGGTGGCTGGAAACATTCAAACACATACAATCAACCTGTAGCATCTACATTTAGCAGTGGGAATATTAATGGCAGAGTGAAAATCAGTGCAGCACTAGCCTGTTTTGAATTTAAAGGTGTTACACATGTAGCGATGGTGAAATAACAGAAGTAACGTTACAATCACATGCTCAAAGTTCAGTCTGGGAGAGTTTTACATTCCCATCAGCATACTTTAGAAATTAGTCTACATAAGATCGCCCCCTTTCTGTTCTGAATTCTTTTCTTTTGCACGTAGATCCATTTTAAAGCAAGTGCAGATAGCAGCTAGCCGAAGCTTTCGTTAGTCTCTTTCCTTTGCATGACAGAGGGGGCAGTAATGATGATGCCCTCTTCCCCACAGACAGCGTTTCTAAAGACCCCGTGTTTTACTCAAGCGATATGGCCTTTGCAAAAATTCCCGCAAATGCAAAATGCCAATATTTACCAGTTATGGCTGTGAACTGTTGTATTAACCCATTAACCCCCGGGGCTGATGCGTCTCCGAGAGCCGCCATCTTGCCGCCACTGACAACAACACGACTGCACGCATGCACGGCATCCACCAATAGGATCTCTTTCTACATCTGCCTCCGTGCGTCACCTCCCTGGATCTCTGGGTAATGTAGTTCATTCGCAGCATCACGGAAAAGATGCCACCGTGCGCTGAATAAACGGCCTTTTTTGTATGAAAAAAAACCACTGTCTGGGTGCTAAAAAATAATATAAGGAAAAGAAAAAAGGCGATAGAAAGACAAATTGCAACAAACAGTTGCCAGGGGGAGAAAAGTATTCCACTTTAACAAAATACGTAGCCTACATAGTATGTTATGTATATATAAAATCAAATACATATTTTGTAAAATTACATTTTTACGACAAGTTCTTTTTTCTGACAGTATTCTGATACTGTATATAAATACATATTTCAGGACACATTTCACTTATGAATGTGAACTTTGGTGAGTAGAATAGGTAAATTAATTAAGTTCAAATCATTTTCCCATAAGAGTGAAAAGGGTTTTAAAAACTAAATATTTTTGCTAATAAATTTTTGTACCTTACACCATAGTGTAACTGAGAACACAGTTCCTCATGTTCATTATGAAAAATACAGTTTACAAGTTTACTATTTTTGTAAAGACACACTTATTCATTAAGAATAACAAAGAGACAATATTTTTTTTTTTAACTGAATGCTGTGTATTTCAATTTTGCTAAATATGCTACATTTAGAATATTTAGTATGGACATTTAGATTTGTAGCCTATTTAATTCAAGTAAATACCAGTGTTTATGATAATAAGAAATATTGTGCTATAACCACCATGTCTCTCAAGAGAGACAGTTACACCACAGCACAAATCCAGACTGTTCTTCCAAAAGGCATGATATTCAGAAAATAATAAGACTTAGATTATTAAAAAAAGATTATAAATTTAGATTAAGATATATAAAATATGCAAGCAACGATCATATTACCATTTTACTAAAGTGTTACACAAATTGTCTGACATTTTGCAAAACGTATAAAATTAATTCTTACATATTAAATTTATTCTTATCTACACAAATCTCTTCAAAACCTTTGTGTTTGTGTGTCACACTGAGCACGGAGAAAAGAAAGAAGTGTAAAGAGTTGTCTGTGGATTTGAGAGAAAAAAATGTGGAAAAACATGGACATTCTCAAGGCTACAAGTCCATCCATCTCCAGAGATCTTAATGTCCCTGTGTCCACTGTGCGCAATATCATCAAGATGTTTACAGCCCATGGCACTGTGTAGCTAACCTCACTGGACGTGGACGGAGGAGCAAAATGAATGTAAAAATACAACGAAGGACTGTTTGAATGGTGGTTAAAGAAACCTGATTAACTTCCATACAATTATAAGCTAATCAGGGTACAACAGTGTCAGCTCACTATCCGTATGAAAGGGGACGCTAGAGGACCTAGGACGACTCCACTGCTGACACAAGCAAAGAGCAAGACTGGAGTTTTGCCAAAACCTATGTAAAACCACAATCCTTCTGGGAGAATGTATGTGGACAGATGAGACAAATGTAGAGCTGTTTGTTAAATAGAAAAAAGAAATGATGAGGCCTTCAAAGAAACAAAAACAGTCCTTACAGTCAAACATGGTGGAGGTTCAAAGATGTTTTGGGGTTGCTTTGCTGCTTCTGGCACTGGATGCCTTGACTGTGAATGGTATCACGCAATCTGATGATTACCAAAGAATACCCATACACCCCTGTGAGAGATCTTAAAACAGCAGGAGAAGGCATCCTTTAAATCTAAATGACCTGAGCTGTTTGTAAAGGAAAGGACATGATATGTGGCCAGGTATGGTTTCCCATACTTGGAATTTAACCCATCCAAGTGCACACACACCCCAAGCAGTGGGCAGCCATTGCTTTGGCAACAAGGGTCAAGGTGGAGAGAATGGTGGTTATTCACTAACCCCACCCACAATCCCTGCCAGACCCTGGACTCAAACCCACAACCTTTGGGTTAGAAGTCCAACTTCCTATCCATTAGGCCACGGATTCCAGTAGTGAGGTGTAAGAAACTCATTCATTGTTGTAGGAAGCAGCTGATTTCAGTTATTTTTTCAAAGGGTTATTTTTTTTAACCTAAGGGTGCAAATAATTTTGTCCAGTTCTTTTTGGATTCTGTGCGGAATTGTATTTGACTCTTCTTCTCTATTTTTTGTGTTGTTTCAATGTATCAAAACATTTGCATTAGATTTCTGAGAGAAGGGCTGCATTTTATGACAGAATTGCAAGGGTGCCGATATTTTATTTTGTGTGTTAAATATGTGCTGTGAAATCCATTAAACAATTTCCGTTTTATTAAACACTTCTGTTCTGTGTTGATCAAATAATGTACGAGATCTGATATTTATGAATACTCTTATGAAATTATTACTCCTCTGAATTTGACAGATGGGTATATCATTAATGGGCATATACTTTTTCCATGATCATCTTGGCCTTTCCAACATACCGTACTCAGCAACATCCACTAACGCGGTATTTATGTATTTAATACTTATGTGAAACGAGCTGCATTGTGAAATCAGAGGCATCTTAAAAGCAAAACAAACATCATAAGGGTGAGCATTGTTCAAATTCAGTTTATTTATAGTACATTCAACTCCGAAACAGTCAACCAAGCTTGTAAAACAAAGTGAAAATTCAAGCAAATTAAAAGCAATCCTATGCGGTTGTTCTGGTTCATTCCATAAAGAATCAGCTGAGTGAACCCCATCAGACCACCCTTCCTCCCAGGAAATGAAAGTGGCCAATCACAGTCAACACACTGCGGCCTCTTCCATTCACCTCCTCCTGCGGAGTAAGAAAACCGCAGATCATACAATAACATGAGGTGTCTCTGTGTGAATATTTTGAGTGCATGTGGTATTTAAATTTTTCACAAAAAAGTAATAATAATAATTAAAAAAAAACTAACCACCTGACATCACCTTGCTCTGCTGAATCCCTAAAATCACTTAAGATTGTGTGGTTTTAAAATGGAATTAATCTTTTAGAATATATTCAGTATTAATGAAGAGTGAACTATGTGTCTCATGTTATTTCAACCAGCCATAATGCTACAATCAGAAACAGAACTGATATGCAAATAGAATCCATAAGAGCATAACACTCACGGAAATAGTCCCTGATCACATCAAAGAATAAGAATTTCCTCGCAGCCTTCTTCAGTACCTGAATGCAACTTGAATTCTGACCTTTTTACCTCCTCATATAGTAAATAAGCCTGATGTAAATTATACAGGGTGGACATTTCTGATTTTACATTGATGAAAGAGAAGGGATAACTACGATGAAATTATTTCCTAACCAAAATACTAAGGGTAGTAGGAATTAGCGCGGATATATTTTCAGAGCAACAGGCATTAGCTCCTTTGAGTTCAGACTGATCAGGTCCTAAACTGAAAATAAATTAACAAGCATTCACGCTATAGCATAAGTCAGAGCATAGGTATATAGTGTCTGTGTGAATAAAAGGTGCCAGCACATGGAATGGCAACACTGGGAGTGTGAAGTTCTTCTTTTGTTGTTGTTAAAAAGTAAATAAAAGAGATAAATAGGGCAGACGGTGTCCATGAGGTGCACGAGGGTAATATGGTAGTGATGCATTTATAATATGCTGTGGATGGTTTGGGGGCGGGAGGACGCAATGAGGTGGATGATCAGAAACGGATGAAGGTGGCATCTATCTGCCTGACAGTGGGAAGAGCCAACATGATCTTGCGTCTATACTGAGGGTCCTTCTGCAGAGGGTTTCTCTCCAGATAGACAGTCTCTAGACCTTTGGCGTTTTTGAGTTCGTCCAAGTCTGCCCAGTTCTCAATTTGGTTGTCATTCATCTGTACAAGGAAGAAAAAGTAGCTCTTTAACAATTATTTGTTATATTTGTATGTGTGATTTAAAAAAATTAAAAAATAAATAAAAATTAAGAATAAAAATAAAAATAAGTTGATACATAAACTGCTATTCAAATGTTTAATGTCAAATGTTTTTATTTTAAGAAGTAAAACTTATTCAACAAACACGCATTAAAACTTACAAAAGGTATTTTTATATTTCATTCATGATGTCATAATTCTCCCGATCAAATCTGAGCTTCAGAAGAGTTATATAAATTTAAACCGGGGAGTTAGTTATTCCACTCCAAAATAAAAATTATCAATCCCCGCTCTGTCGTTCGTCTTAGGAACACAATTTAAGATATTTTGGATGAGAACCAGGAGGCTTGTGACTGTCCCATTGACTGCCACATAAATAACATTGTCAAGGTCCAGAAAAGTATGGTTATGGTTCTGTTACTCTTGAACCACTGATCAAAGCAGACTATTCTGACCATGTCTTTCAGACTTTTCTGGACCTCGAAAGCAGTATTTACCTGCCAGTTTTCACCCAAATATCTTCAATTGTGTTCCAAAGATAGACACAGCTTTTACAGGTATGTAACGACATGGGGGTAAGTGATTAATGACAAAGATTTCATTCTAGGGTGGAGTAACCTTTTAAGTTCCTAAACTTGCTGTATGTTTTTTAACAGTAGAGTAGATTCTCCACTTAGAAAATAGTTAGTTAAAACACTAATATTTGATATATTACGTTCTTAACTATGTTAGATCAAATAAATGCAGCCTTGTTGAGTACTTAGAAGATTAAAAGCTAACACTTTAGAACATGGAAATTGATTATTAGCCTGCATATTACTGACACACTGCCTGTTTATTAGTGTTTACAAAGCAAATGTTCTGCATCCATTATCCTACCCAATACCTAAATTCAATAACTACCTTACTGACTACTGCTAAGCAGCAAATTAGGAATTTGAGGCAAAAGTTATAGTTAGGTTTGTTCATGATGAGAATCGGACCTACAAATTAAACGCCCTTTCTGACCCCAAACTTCTGAAAAGGTTTTTAAAATCTGTAGTGTGTCATAAAATACAAAAAGTTAACCTGTCTTTTTCCTTACCCAAAATTCTTTTAATTCAGTCAAATGGCTGACATTTTCAATCTTTTTTATCCTGTTTGCAGCGATATCCAAAGTTGTCAGCTTTTTCTAAAGAAGAAAGGGAAGAAAGATGAACCAAAATATTCTGGGGCAGATAAAAATAAAAGCACTGATGTGAGGACAGATCAGAACACAGACATCCCCTGTGGAGTAAAGATGTAAAGATGAACTTCAGAATAACTGGAGAAACGCGAGTATTATTGCTACAGATACTTAAGATTGTTTTGTGCGAACAGTCTGTGCATAAATAAAACCGTATTGCATCTGTGGGCAACCATGTCACATCTTACATTGTTCTCCAGGCCCTCAATGACTTCAATGCCGTTATGACTCAAGTAAAGCTCTCGCAGATTCACAAGATTCTGGAGTCCTTCCAACTTCGTGATGCGGTTACTCTGTCAGACAGGAACAGATGTTAACACCAACAGAGAAGACAAAAAAAAAAAAACCTTTCCAGCACAAACGCACCTGGATACTGAGAACCGTCAGACTATGCAATCCATCAAGGTTCTGTAGCCGAGTGATTTTATTAGTGCCAAGGAACAAACTTTCCAAAGCAGTAAGAGAATCCAGATTCTCAATAACCTAAAATTGACATCACATCATCATCATTTGCATACATACATTTCAAAGCAGGACAGAAATGTTAAACAGTGAGCAAGGAACATGTAAAGAGCAGATGTGGTGTTGGATGTCTCACCCTGATGCGGTTAGAGCCCAGCTCAAGCATCTGGAGGCTCGTCAGTTGATCAAGGTTGGCAATGCTTGTAATCTTATTATGAAGCAGGAAGAGCTTCTTGATTTTGGTAAGAGACTCCAATCCCTCAATCTTCCTCAATAAGTTGAATGACACATCTAGCTGGCTGCAAAATCACAATCACAAATGAGAAAACTGCAGGTATTTGAACTTTCTTCAACTAAAATAGATGAACAACGACAAAAATAACAACATAGAAACAGTTTTTTTCAGACTCATGGTTGAACACGGTTTTGAAAAACTGTCATTTTGTGACAAAAATGAAAAACATGCTTATCATAAGTGCATGGCTCATGTGTCTGGAGTCAGTGGCATCCTGCTCACAGACGTTGCATTTATTTTATCCAAAAATACAAAAACAATATTAGCCATATTGTGAAATACTTTTAAAATCAAAAATAACTTTTAAGGGTGAGCCTTTTTGAGTAATAAAAGGTCTGCACAAAAACAATAAGCATCATGTTTGACTTACTCAAGCTCTGTTAGGGTCTGCAGATTCTCTAGTTTACGGATCTGGTTGTCATAAAGATCAAGTTCCCTCAATGAGACGAGGCTGTCCAAGTTCTCGATGAGTTTGATGAGGTTTTGTCTAAGAGAAATGGTCTGATAATAGAAACAATATTAATATCTGTAATTGGGCATAATTAATTGATACTCCAAATAATCAAATCTTTATTCAGTAGCTAGACAACCCCTCCTCCCCACAACAACAACAAAAAAACAATACTCTCACCTTAGCCTTCCGAAGAACCTCCAGACCCTCAATCTTCCCAATGCGACAGTGGACCAGATCCACATCCTATAATATATACAAGATAAATCATAGTGCTAATAACATCATCTGCCTAACTGCTCAAAAAGTGAATGTCTCACCTCTTCATCTGGGTCTAAGGTTATGGTATCCATGTCAACGGGTGACTCCTCGGGTACTAAAAAGGAAAGCGAGAACACCGGTAAGAAAACAGATCATGGTTTTAACCATTTTCCTCAAGCCAAAGGGGTCTCACCAGTCGAAGGGGCTTGCAAGGAGTCAACCTCTCCATTGAGGCTCTTTCTCTTGGTCTCATCATCACCTGATTCCTCAGACTCACCCCTCCTGTCAACTTTAAATCACAGTTTTAACACTAACAGTGAATTACTAAGACTCACCCACAGTACTAACCAAAGCAGCCACTGCTGCTATCTGGGCAAAATAACCGCAATTTTAATAAGAAAGCAGAATTTCAAAGGCTCAGTCTATGAGACGAACCCCTCCCACACACACCCTCATCCCACAGCAGCAGCAGGCTAGCAAACCCAGCTGATACAGCAGCTGGAAACGAATGGAGGCGTCGAGAAAGCTCGATTTGTCACGTCTGATCACATTCAGGTCCTACTACACTTTATCCATCCGGACAGGTGACTTAATGTGAGCGGGTGGGCTACGTTAGTTAACCAGCAAGGTGTGCTGGCTTTGACGCCCTGTCCACTATTAAACAGGCAGCTGCACAGAGGTCTGGCGTTTAAACGCACTCAAAAGAGAAACCAAGAAATAAAGCAGCTTTTACCGCCGTTTCATGCGTACAGACTACACGAGTAGCTTTAGTTAGCTGTGTGATAAACGTAAACAATCACACATTGAAGTCTGAATGAATGGTAAGAGCACGCTAATATATTAACGGCTTAAAAATAAAAACTCAGCTTGGTTATAAAGACGAAAGGCAAAAAGAACAATCGCTGATTTATTTACAGGCTCCGTTGGAAATAAATCATTAAAAATACTCAGGTCAGCTCACCTTCCATCTCTTGAGGCTCTCCGACAGATAAAGCCGCCATTTTCCTTTAATCCCGCCCACTTTACTAGATGATTGACACCTGGATCGACCAATAGCGAAATGCGTTTCCTACGCCCATGGACTATTTATCACTTACAGAATAAATTTAACACACGACAAAACCAAACGCCCAAAATGCTCAGAGATTCTAATATTTAGCTATTATAAATGAATATTATTTTCGTTCATACCAATTCACCTTCATAGAATCAACTAATACGGATTCATTAATTCTACATTTATGTTAAATGTATTAGTATTATTTACCGTATTAGGCCTTTTATTCGTTTTATTTTTTTGTTCAGCAGACAGCATTTCCGCCACCTAAATTCTTTTAAACGTTAGCTTTAAATTTTAGGCCCAATGAATGAATGAATGTTTATAAGTTAAATAGTTAATGTTTCATTAATGTACTCAGAAATGTTGTTTTATGTCCATTTACTTAAACCCTTGATTTATTATCATGATGAAACATACAATTTGACAAATTGCATTGAGAAAATTTATTAGAACAACTAAAATTTACATACTTGCATGAAACATGGCACAATCAGTTCTTTGACAAACTATTAATACATTAATCTTTACAAATATCCTCTGTGCATTCTTTAAGATCCAGATAAAAGCCTATATTAACAAACAGTTTCACATTTACTCATTTTAACTACAGATGAATGTATGCTATTATTAGCCACTGTTGATAGTATGAAGAGACAACACTACAGTTTTGTATAAAAACAAGTATAACCGGTTTGATGCATAAAGCTGAAGAAGAAACACATTAAGAAATATATAGTCCTTCAGGTAACAAGTTTTCCATCTTTGCAGCATTCTCTTTGTATTATGAGGTACATTTAATAATAACAAAAAATCATCATCACATACATAATGCCAAGACAACATATGCAATTAGAAAATATGAACTAAAATTACATGAAAATTACAACAGCATTAAATGAATGCTCGTATAAATTACCATACACTAAAATGGATGCACTGTGTGTTAATTCAGTGTATGATAAAAACAAAGAGCAGTAAGTTTCACTTCCTCCCATTCATGTAAACAACAAAAATTGCATTTAACTACAATACTCCTCTAGGGTGAGATGTCATCCTTTGGAAGAGGAGATCCCGAGGCACCTCACTGAGGATCTCTTGTACAAACCACCTCATTAAAGCACACAGCGAGATCAATTCATTTGTTCATAAAAAAACAAAAAAAAAAACAACAACAGTAGTTGGATTAATGTACTGATTTTTAGTAATCATTTCTTCATCATCATCGTAATACCACTGGATTCACAACTGGGTGATCTGAATTTACACAAACAAGTTGTAAAATTCCCTGCGATTAACCTTTCATATGTGGGTTTCCAAATCCAGATTGGAAATCATACTGTTCAAGTGTTTTTCTCAGCGGCAGAGAGAACTTGTATTATGGTAAATCAATGGCTGTACCAGTGCATAGAGCGCTGAAGAGCCCTCTCCCAGCTCTGCAGTACACCTTTGTATGGGCCGCCCTTGTCCCAATCTGCTTTACTCCTTCGTGGAAGGAAATGTTGGTCAGTGGTCAAAAGCTTCTTCAGCTCTTCTTGGCTCCTCCAGTAGCCTAAAAGACAAATTAAACAATGGGCAGATTAACCCTTTAAAGCCTGACATATGATATATGTTGTGGTTTTTTAAATGTTTGTTAAACCTTTAGGCAAGAAACCAGGGAGTTTTCTCTTACTTGTGTACACACACACACACACACACACACACACACACACACACAAACATAAAATGCATAAAATCTATATAAACAAATATCATTTGTAACTATATCTCCCACTAATGTGTCTTTGTAAGATGGTATTTAAATACTTAGTTTCATAAGCTATGTAGATTGTATTGAGGGGGGTAAAACATACAGGCAATATAACAATGATACATTGTGATGATACACAGATGTACAAGTAAACTTTCCTCAAAGGTCTGAGGTATAATGTTGGATATTTATATTTTAAGATTATCTAATAGAAATTATGTATGGATAATTAAGTAAACCAGTAAAATACACATTTAATATGCTTTTAAAATGATGCTAAAAGGCTTAGTAAGCAAGTATAGACTCTCATAGACAGCAGAAGGGATGTAGATGATTGTGCAAAACAGCAAAGTTCTGATCATGTTGATAATTTAGAGGCCTAAGAAATTTTTGTACAGAGTTAAGACAGATTAAGCCTAGATTAGTAATGGTTTAGTTGCTGTACTCCAATGTGGCTGGCTCCTTACCTGTTCCTAGTCCTGCAACAAAAGCAGCTCCGAGGCAGGACATGTCAAAGTGGCTCGGACGTTCTATCTTACGCCCCAACAGATCAGCTGTGAGTTGCATGATGAAATTATTGGTGCAAACACCTCCATCTGCCCTGTAAATGTGTACACAAAAGTTCAGACAGGCAGGATCAAGCTTAGTGCAACACAACAGACAAACAGGAAAGACCCTGACCTGATTTTAGTGATGGGAATACGGGTTTCTCGAAGCATAATTTCAAAGAGCTGCTTGTTCCTGAAAATCAGAATTGCTATTGAATTATGGCATTCATTCATTCAATAAATGACAAAAAAAACAAAAACACTTGCATATTCTTCTAAGATGGGGTTGGAAATTATAAGAGAGTATGAAAAATAGATATTGATTTTAACAATGCAGCTAAACAATCAGTTTTGGCTAATGTTTATTTTTTCATTAGAACACATTCACTTTACTTAGTTAACTGTGTTCGGGATTAAAGAAAGAAACGTTTGGAACCTCTTGCTATGTACATTAAATAAAGTGAATCTGTTTCATCGCTACAAATTAATTACTAGGAAAGCTCTGCTTTATATCCATTTCCCTGTTGCCTATTATCTGTGTTCTATTTCTTAATGAGCATAGTTTATTGTTATCCATCTATTTGTAAAAACAGTACTGTAAAGGCATTAAGTAAATGTTTATGTAACCAAAATGTGTGTTTATTAAATTATTAACATTATTATAACATACTAATTTAGAGAGACCTTATGTGATGTTTATGTGGTTATTTTGGAAGACTGCTAGCATAAGTAATTATAAATGTTTTACAGTGGGTACAGAAGGTTTTCAGACCCCCTTACATTTTTCACTCTTTGTTATATTGTAGCCATTTGCTAAAATCATTTAATTCATCATTAATGTACACACAGCACACCATATTGACAGAAAAACACATAATTGTTGATTCAGACCCTTTGCTCAGTATTTAGTAGAAGCTCCCTTTTGATCGAATACAACCAAGAGTCTTTTGGGAAAGATGCTACAGGTTTTTCACACCTGGATTTGGGGATCCTCTGCCATTCCTTCTTGCAGATCCAGTTCAGTCAGATTGGATCATAAACATTGGTGGACAGCCATTTTTAGGTCTCTCCAGAAATGCTCAATTGGGTTTAAGTCAGGGTCATTCAAGAACAGTCAAGGAGTTGTTGTGAAGTTGATTTTAGCTGTGTTTAAGGTCGTTGTATTATTGGACACTCAACCTTCGGCCCAGTCTGAGGTCCTGAGCACTCTGGAGAAGGCTTTCATCTTTCACCTTGTCACAATTTTGTCTCTGAGCTCTTCAGGCAGTTCCTTTGACCTCTTGATTCTTATCTGCTCTGACATGCATTGTGAATGTAATACTTTAGTCATATCAACATTAGTTGTTGTTAATTTTTAAAGAGTATTTGGACATGTAAATTTATGTGTTTAAAAGGTATGGACGATGTATTTACTTCGGATCAATACCAAAATTTGCAGTATCTGCTTAGGCAACCATACCATGTTCAACATTCCACACTTAATTTTTTGGTTTAATTGAGTGCATCGTCCAGGTATTTGAAGTGCTTTTTTTCTCTTTGCAATATTTTGTGTGAACAGACTATTCACACTACTACAAAACGCAATAGAATAGTGCACAAGTACGCGATTTGGGACTCAGCTTAACTTTGTGTGAGACAACAACCCCGATACTAAATAATACTAACACAGTTCTACAGTATACATTGTGGAGTTGTGACAACAGAACATGAGAAGAAAACTATCCTGAGCTATTGACTTTGGCCTTTATTACTCTGATGGAACTGTGAGAAAGCAGGAAAGAGTCTCTATTTTGAGGCCTGATACACTTCTCTAGATTGGTAAAGAATGCCAAAAGATAGAATAGAATAGATAGATATAATAGCATTAGATAACTAACGGGGGAGAATTAATTTGTAGATTATTAAATTAATAAAAATTCATTTAAATACAACAAATTAATAGAAACTGTGTAAAAATACTAATCTAAATTCTACAAACATGATTGGATGTGCTTGAAACACATATGGTTGAGGACAAAGTCTAAGAGTTTTCTGGTACTCAAATATTTTCATTTCCACTGGCGTTAATCATTTATTTAGGTTATCTTGCGTTATATTAGAACAAGAGCAATAACAGATGATTTGAGGCAATCCAGCACTATTTATATGAAAACTGATATTTGCCCATTTTTCCCCCAAGACCCTGGTTATTTTCTGACGTTTACACAATAGGGATGGAAGATTCCCCGATTCGCTCGGTGCATCGTCTTAAAAAGTTAACGATGCGATGCATCGGTTTAAAATGTGTGCATC
>JAUCNO010000385.1:1130402-1150027 GCA_032353835.1 Enteromius viviparus
TGCTCATTTTGGCCTAAATATCTGCCCTTCTTTATTTTATACTTTGTTACCTTGAAAGGCTTTGTTTTTATAAAAAAGACAAATTCGTTCCCTTTCGACATTTCACTCGTACTGCCACCCCTGCCACCGCCTGGCTTGACTTCAGAGTAGAGGATGACACGGGAGTGGTTTTTCACTCCTGTGCCGTCCCACTCCCATAGAAAGAAATCCTGTCCCGTCCCACTCCCAGACCAGAAAAATAATCCCGTCCCATTCCGCTCCTGGTAAAATGACTCCCACTCCCATCCCGCTCCTGTTTAAAAAGACTCCCGCTCTTGTACCGCTCCCATATATATGCAAAAAGATGGCTTCTGGGACGGCTTGGTCATGTAGTTATTTTTTTATTGCGTTACATTGTAGGCGTATTAATAGGAAACTACAAAATGGTGCATTTACTTTTTTTTTTTTTCGTCTTTTCTATTGGTTGATTCCCGCTCCAGTCTGCTCCCGTTAACTATTTCATCCTGTACCGTCCCAATCCCGTGATTAATAGCAAAGAATCTTGATCCAATCTTGCATTTATGAAATGTATGGATGAAGCGATTTCAGCGGCCAATGACCGTGCCGTTTTAGTAAATAATACAACTGCGTTTTAGAATAGGCTTCAGTTAGAGGGGAAAAGGAGTTTTTCCCCATGCGTCTTAGCAGACGCAGTACTCGTTCCATGTCTCAGGGATCAGTGGTTACGGAACACACTACGTTTGTCTGTACTGCTCAGACAACTTGCAAAACAGTCAAATCAATGACAAAGAAACATGATTTAAAAAAAATTAAAATCATAATGATATTTTTGATATATTGCCCACCCCTTATCTGTAATTTGCAAAATAGTCTTAAAAAAACAACTTGAAAAAGAATAATAAAAATTGTGAATTGTGATTTCCCCAGAAAAAATCATGATATGATATTTTATCCATTTCGCCCATTCCTAGTATCTAGCACATCTTTCATAAACTGATTTAAGTACATTTGTTCTGCATTGAATGCATTGGAGTCTGTTTTCAGTTGTCTATTATAGTCATTGTTCTGGAAATATCGCTGTCTTTCACTGTTCTGTATGCGGGTGCAGGCAGATTACCTGCAACCCAAGCTCCTCGGCATCCTGGCTTTCTTCAACATGCAGCTGCTGAGCTCTAGTGCTGGGGAGAAGGAGAAAAAGAAAATGGTAGGTGTTCTATACATTTCGACTGGTTTTATTGTGCAATGTTAGCTTATGATCTGTTTTACCACAGAATATATTTTATGGAGCTGGGTCTTGAACCAATAAGATTTCTCATTCTCTCATTCTCATGAGATTGCTCATGTCCGTCATGACTGGTATGAACAAAATGGGATAGTTGATTTATTGATTTATTGGAGATAAACAGAGACGTGGTGACTAGAGACTAACTTACAGAAAAAATCCTTAAAAAATTATAATTTTTAAGGAAAAATAATTCCCACAAAACCAACGCATTCTCACTCCCAAGTCGTCACATTTTGACGATCAGGGTACCCCTTTTTCGTCACTTTTCGTCACGAAGGGTCCTCAGTTGTTTTACATACAAAACCCTTAGCATCAGTATGCCGATAATTTGTATATAACCCTGCCCCTATTTTGTATAAACCTACCATCTGTCAAACCACCGTATAATTTACTGGAAAAAAATATTAATATTCCAAGATTTTTTTAATATTAACAGTCAAAACTGTTTTATTTAAATTATATTATTTACACATTTATGAGCACGTAATCCAAAACCCTGCCCCTAAACCTACCCTCTGTCAAACCACCGTCTAATTTATTGGAAAAAAATATTAATATTCCAAGTCTTGTGATGGAAAACGATCGCTTTCAGTGAGGAATAGAAGCGGTGAAGACCCTTCGCGCAGAAGTGACGAAAAAGGGTTACCCTGATCGTCAAAATGCGACGCAAAGGGGGTCTTCCCCAAGCGTCAAAATGTAATGACTTGCGAGTGAGAATGTGTTGACAAAACACGATTTTTCTTTCCCCATTATTTCAGTTTATTTATGACCATTTTTCTGCACTCAGGCTCTGAACAGTTTAATGGCCCTGATGAAGCTAATGGGTCCGAAGCACATCAGCTCAGTCCGAGTGAAGATGATGACTACACTCAGAACTGGCCTGAGGTACAAGGATGACTTCCCAGAGCTCTGCTGCAGGTGTGTTTCTCGTTGGATTGGTCTGAATGCACAGAAGAAGCTGTGCAAACAGATTAAAAAGAGTATCAGGAACAGCATCTATTGGAGAGTGTTGCCCATAAGATCCAGATTGTTTTTTAATTACTGCAGTGGGCTCAGCAGGACACCAGATTTGCATTTTTATTTGAACATTTAAGCCCTGCAAGAACCATCTGCATCTAATATGCTGTCAGGCCAGAGGAGGAAATTGTAATTGCACTTTACCCACAAAATAACAAGGATATGGCTGTTATTGTTCTCTTGCAGGACGTGGGACTGTTTCGTGCGCTGTCTTGACCCGTCCTACCTGGGTCCGCTTCTGAGCCATGTAATCGTTGCTCTATTGCCTCTCATCTCCATTCAGCCCAAAGAGACGGCAGTGATCATGCACTACCTCATAGTGGAGAACAGGTGTGTAATTCCTCTTTTCTCTATGATGTTGTAGGTTAGATTTAATTCTATTTCTTTAAAGGTTTTTGATGGTGCTTAGATTTTTTATTTATTAGTCCTTTCAATCAATTAATTGCAATTAACTGCATCCAAAATAAAAATGTTTGTTTACATTATATGTTTGTGTGCTGTATATATTGTCAAGTGTATATATATTTAATAAAGATATGTTATGTTTACATATTAAATATATTTATCTGTTAGTATTTTAAATATATATATACTATATTTATCATTTTATAGCATTATTTATTAAGCTGTTAAAAATATACAACTCAGTATAGTTGTTTAATTTTTTAAAATGTTTAAATATTTCCACCCCAAATTAATTATTCTTGCATATTAAAGGATAACTTATTTTAACAGTTAAGCTCTAACACTAATAAACATTTGTTATGTATTTTCTCTTTTGTTTTCCTTGGTAAAATCTTCTTATCTCAGGGAGGAAGTGCAAGACTTTCTTCATGAAATCTACTTCCTCCCTGACCACCCAGAACTCAAAAACATTCACAAGGTCCTTCAAGATTACCGTAAGGTACTTAAACAAACCAATCATCACATCAAAGTACAAGAAACAATATAAAAGTCAGTTCAAACTAAATTGAATAATTATGGTAATACACAATTATTCAACAACAGCAAACCTCAAAGAGCACTGACATGCAGGCAGCGCTGCAGCTCTCCATGCGGGCCATCCAGCATGAGAATGTGGACGTACGCATCCATGCGCTCACCAGCCTGAAGGAGATGATATACAAGAACCAGGTCAGACTCACTCTTAATACTGTAAATAATAAAGCATGACCAGCTTGATGCGAATACACACATAGGAATCTTTATTATTAGGAGGCTTCAAATAAAACCCATTAAGGGCATGAAAGGTTGTTAAAGTATATGTTTTTGTCTACAGGATGCTCTGTTAAAGCATGTCTTGGACAGTGAGATGGTGGAGCCAGTGATCTCTCAGTTAGTGACGGTGTTGCTTCGGGGCTGCCAGGACGTCAATCCTGAAGCCAGGCTTTTGTGTGGGGAATGCCTGGGGGAGTTGGGAGCCATTGATCCTGGTCGACTTGATTTGTCACCGGCAGACACTCAGGGAACTGGCTCAACATTTGTGGTAAGACATTCCTCAGACAGTTTTGTTGCTGTATGTGTCGAACAGTCTTGAAGATCATGTTTTAAGTGTGTGAGGCACTAAATGAAGGGAATGTCTCTTTGCTTTTAGAGTGGGATTGATGATCCAAACTTTGCATATGAACTACTGACAGAGCTGACCAGAGCCTTTCTAGCCTATGCAGATGATGTGAGAGCTCAAGATGCTGCGGCTTACGGCATGCAGGTACACACTGTGATAAAGAGAATGTCCTTTGTGACTCACTTTGAGATTTTAAAAGTATTAAGCAAGGAGATTTTTTGTCAGTTTCTACTTGCTTTAAATGGGTAGAAACTATATATAAAAGTTCTGAGAAATGGTTAAGATTTAAATTGAATGCAATTTTGTTTTTCAGTAAATTTAAAAATAAAATATTTTGAAATATATACTGAAACCATTTGTTTGAAATGCTGCTACTGAATTTAAGCATCACAAAAAAGTAAAGTATGAAAAATGATAACCACTGAGTACTAGTAGCTAGTGTTATTCAATCAATAATGGGTTTTAAAACGAACTTTAAGTGCGTATTAAATGATGGCAAAGGTTATCTAAATGTAAAAATTGTGGAAATGAGCATGAATGTTTAGATAATTAGATCATTCTAGATATCGACTGATACTGATATATTAAAACTAAAATATCAGCAGATAAATGTTGAGGTACCAATAATTTGCAGGTTTTAGGATAGTTAAAGGGATAGTTTTTTTGTAATTAATTTCTCTTATGTCATTCCAAGCCTTTAAGACCTTCGTTCATCTTCGGAACACACATTAAGATATTTCTGACCCTCCATAGACAGCAAGGATCCTAACACGATCAAGAAACGTAGCAATTCTCACACAAAAGCATTCTCGTAGCTTCGTAAAATTACAGTCGAACCACTGATGTCACATGGATTATTTTAATATCTCTTTTCTAAGCCTTAATCATGTAAGGATCCTTGCTGTCTATGCCAGGTTCAGAAAGCTTACAGTACTTACAGCCCTTGCAGGTTTCTCTTTTAACTCCGTGACCTTCTGTTGCAGGAGCTACTGTCTTTATTTGAATGTCGGGAGGGCAGGACTGACTCACCAGGTCGTCGTCTATGGAGAAGATTCCCAGAGCAGGTTCAGGAAATCTTGGAGCCGCATCTCAATACCAGGTTGAGCATGATCCATTTGCATGGCTTGTTGCCTGCTGCTTATTTTATAATCACTGTTCATAACTGAATTGTTTTAATGTATTTAAAGGTATAAGAGCTCTCAGAAGGTGGTGAACTGGTCCAAGTTAAAAAAGCCTATATATCTCACCAGCCGTGGAAGCAAATTCTCTGACTGGTCTGCGACCTGGGCAGGATATCTCATGAGTAAAGTAAGCCCACATCCATTTGTTTTCCAGCCTCAAATATATCTAAAATGCTAATTATGCCTAATTTTTAAAATGTGTTTTAGGTTAGACACGAACTTGCTGGCAAAGTGTTCAACTGCTGTAGCTTCATCATAAAGCATGATTACAAAGTGACCATCTATCTGCTGCCCCATATTTTGGTCTATGTGCTGATTGGATGCACTCAGGAGGAACAGCGAGAGGTACAAGCTCAACCTCATTCATTTTTGATAGGAAACTGTGTAGTTGTTCCTCAGTCAAATCTAGCAACAGAGACAGTAAAATGCTTAAAATAGTGTTTCTGTTTGTGTCCTGAAAGGTGAATGAAGAGATGATGGCAGTCCTAAAGGAGGGTGACCCTCGGTTAGTGCGCCTGCAGGAGAACGCCTCCAGTCTGAGTCAGCTGAGCACACAAACCGTCTTCTCCATGCTGGACCATCTCACTCAGTGGTCCCGCCACAAGCTGCAGAGTCTGAGTACCAACAAGAGGCCAGGCAAACATGCCAGAGAGCACCCACAGGCCACAGGTCAAGATTATTTTTCTATTTAATTCAAGTATTGTCCTATC
This sequence comes from Enteromius viviparus, assembly GCA_032353835.1. NCBI lineage: Eukaryota > Metazoa > Chordata > Actinopteri > Cypriniformes > Cyprinidae > Enteromius > Enteromius viviparus. Next base: position 1,136,160 of record JAUCNO010000385.1, read on the forward strand.
CTAACAAACCCTACATCAATGGAAAGATTATTTAATCAGATTTCAGAAGATGTATGAATCTCACTTGCAATGTACCCTTATGACTGGTTGTGGTTCAGGGTCACATGTTTAAATTGCATCAGTAACAATTCGTTATGCTGTGAATTTTTATTTTCTGTAAAAATATCTTATTCTAAACAACGCAACAGAAATAACATTATGTAAGTTATATTTTCACCTTTGTATTTCTGGCTTGCTCTTTGTCCTCTTAGGCCCAGAGAACAGTGAGTATCAAAGCGTAGTGGCTTTTCTAAACAGCATTCCTCAGGATGTGCTGGCCAAGGCATCCTTCCGCTCCAGAGCCTACACACGTGCTGTCATGCACTTTGAGTCCTTTATTCGTGAGAAGAAGCAGAACATCCAGGACCATCTTTCGTTCCTCCAGGTCTTAACAATCTACAATCTTTTGCATGTGTTTTTATGGGTACTGGTTATGACTACTGACTAAATAAATAAATGAACATGAAATATTGACTTGAGTCAAAACGACGAAAAGACAAACATATGTAAAGTACATTACATAAATTAGTTTTATGTAAGAAATTGTCACATGAAATACATGAAACTAACTTTTATTGTTTTTGTTTGTTTTTAAAAAATGTCTCACTTAGGGTCACTAATGTTTTTATGCTCACGGTTTAGTGCAGTAAGAACAGTAACATTGTGTTAAATGGTAATAAATATTATTACAATTTAAAATAAATGTTTAGTTTTTTAAGATTTTAAAATGTAATTTATTCCTGTGATCAGATGTACTCATAGGTGACCTGTCTGTTTTGCTGACCCTTTTCTAGAGTATGTATGCAGCCATGCACGAGCCAGATGGCGTGAGGGGTGTGAATGCTTTGAGGAAAGAGGAGCCGTCATTGAGAGAGCAGATCCTGGAGCATGAGAGCATTGGACTACTGCGTGAATCCACTGCCTGTTACGACAGAGCCATCCAACTCGAGCCAGACCAGGTGAGAAACACACGCTTGTATTCTTATGAGTAAATGCTAAATTCAGGTCAGTGTGCACTTCCAGTGTCCAGACAGACCAGTCCCATAGTGAATAAACTACAAGTTAAACAAAGTAACACCAGTGATCAGTGTGAATTTTTTAACACTGTATAATTTAGCAAAAAAAAAAAGGTGCAAAAGCCTGTAAAAGCCATCTTTGTCAAAAATGAGATAACGATACAGAGTGAATGCTCTCCACATGTAGTATGTGTTTATCAAGTACTTTCACTTCAAATCTGCTAAATCACAGCCTCAAAACTATATTTTGTAGCCAGAAAGAAATGCTAGTTTAAAAGAAAAATGACTTACTTAGAGGCTTTTGCATCGGAACCCTTTAAAATAACGGATTGTTTATACAACTGTTTAAATTTCTGGAATATTATAATTCGACATATGAAAACTCAGTGAAAATAACTTGGACTTCTTCCATTAATCTGCACTATCCCATAGAAATTTGGACAATGTGTAAAGTTAAAAATAAATAGAGAAAATAATTAATAAAGGAAATATATTGACTACATTTAATTAAAAATGAATTGCTTGTTTTTTATGGATGTATGCCTGCATGCAGATTTGGGGCTCGAGCGTCAAAGCATTTAATTTAAATACATGATGCAGTTTATATGGGGTTGCTTAAATATTGATCTGCTTTTCTACAAGCAGCATATTTTTGGAATAACCCAAGCAAATTTAGTAGCTCTGGTATTGTGTAAAGATTATGTTATATCCTGTAGAATCCTATGTAGTAATTTCAATTAATATATTTTTTCATCCAAGTGCAGTTCATATCCTTTATGTAAGATAATACTAAAAATTAATGATTTTAATTTAGGAAAAATTCACAGACATCACTGATATTTGTGTGGTTAACCCTTCATGTATTTTCTCATTCTTAGTATTATAATAAATAATACTATCTCTCTTTCACTTTCTTATATTTGTGTGCAGATTGCCCATTATCATGGTGTTATGAACTCTATGTTGGGTCTTGGTCAACTCTCTACAGTAATAACCCAGGTCAATGGGGTTCTGGCAAGCAGGTATGCGTACTAATGTAGTGATGATGCGGTTTCCTGACACAGTTTCATGCAGCCCCAGGTTTTATGTTTTTAAACGGACATTATTTCCGTTACAAAGGTCACGATGGAAGTCCGATCTGAATGCGTACCGGGTCGAAGCAGCATGGAAGCTATCAAAGTGGGACTTAGTGGAGGACTATCTTGCCTCTGGTAAAGGATTTTTCCTGTTCCAAGATACATAGGAATGTTGATTGAAGCGGTGTTAATGGTTGTCATATTTGTTTTATAGATTGTAAGTCCAGCAAATGGGGTGTCAGACTTGGCCAGATGTTGCTGGCTGCCAAGAAGCAAGATTCCGAGGCATTCTATGAGAAACTTAAAATAGCCAGGAAAGAACAAGTCGTCCCTTTATCAGCAGCCAGTTTTGAGTGTGGCACATATCAGAGAGGATATGAGTACATTGTCAGGTAATCTAATGGTTGACCATTTTGAAAGAATAAAAACCACACATAGAATATGCTCATTTTTGATGTTGGGTTTTAGGCTTCATATGCTGTGTGAGTTAGAGCATGCCTTCACTGAGCTGCAGAAAGAAAGCACAGAAAAAAAGCCTGAGCCCAAACTCAACTGGGATGCCCGCCAACTTATGACCCAAAACTCGTTTAGAGCCAAGGAACCCATCCTGGCCTTGCGGAGAGCTCTTCTCAATCTCAGCAAAGGGTATGAGAACAAGCTTCTTTCATTTCAAAATACAAAACGTTTTACTTCCATGTGAAGAATTCAAGAAATGAGTTCATTTTTGCTTGATTGTATGTCGCCTTTTCTCCTTATAAATCATTCTTAATTCATTAGGGTTAGGTGTTCTGTAAGTGTTCTGTTTAAGTAGTAATATACTTAGAATTGAGAGTGCAATTGTTTTGCTGATGAAGACTTCTTTGCAGTTCTTCGTGTGAGGAGCAGGTCGGTGAATGCTGGCTGCAGAGCGCTCGTGTGGCCAGAAGAGCAGGTCATCACCAAACAGCTTTCAACGCCCTGCTCAATGCTGAGAACTCCCATCTCTCTGAGCTCTTCATTGAAAAAGCCAAATGGCTCTGCTCTAAGGTAACAGTTGAGCTTAATGCTTAATGGACCAGTCTCCATGGTTTGACAGCACCCACGTGATTCGCGGATTAACAGGGTTCAGGTTTAACATCTTAACTGCTTAAAATTTTGACGTCTTTACATTGTTTAGAGCATTAAATATAATGTACAAAATAAATAAATAAATAATTATATTTAATTAGTAAATTTCATTCATTAAAATATACTTTCGTCATGAGGACGCAGTGTCATAAGAAGATTGAGTTAAAGTTATCGTTTGCACATGATTTGCCTTGCCAGTTTAAACATAACAGTAATTTCAGACCATTCAGATGAAGAATGATGAAGGTGAAGTCAAATCAGGATTTATGTGCCATTTTCTGCGCTTAGCAGTTATGCACACGCTCCGAGAGAGAGAGAGCACAGCAATTTAAGCACTGCGTTTCAGTTCCTCAATGGATAGATACATAGACACAAACTTGTGTGAAAATATGCATTTTGGCACGTATTTTAGTAAACGCAGTGAGTTATGTCCATGTCTTATGTCAACATATACAGCTGACTAAGAAAGAAATTGTCACTGATGCAAGAAAGAATATGTGTCAGTTTTAGGTCTTAAAGAGACAGCAGCCTAGAAATACACCATAGCTTTAACAAAGATTAATCTGTATTTAACTTATGCAAGAAGCGTTAACATGTTGTTTATTTCATTTCTGCAACTAAACACTATTTCTACTGTATTTTATTTTATGTAGTAGGCTGTTTTATCTATACTTTGTACAATTATTGTGTTTCTGCCGGGGTATAGAAATTCTTAAAGCAAGTTTTAAACAATAAATGAAAAGCAAAAACTTTTTTTCCTGTTATGAAAAATGATCCGATCCGTGACTTAAAATCCGAACCGTGAGTTTTGTGTTCCGCTGCACTACTACTGGTTAGTTATGTTTTGGAGCATGGCCGGTGGTTTAAGCTGGTTTAAACTGGTTCTTAGCTGGTCGTGTTCTAAGCTGCACAACGGCACAATATGTCAGGACACTGTTCATAAAGCTGTTGGTGCTGGTGAGCTAAATACTGTTACAGTAGACTTGATAGAGGTCTTTTCCATTATTAAAATTGTTGTAAGAAAAAAACCCATTTGTTTTTATAGGGGGATGTGCATCAGGCTCTGATAGTCTTGCAGAAAGGTGTTCAGCAGTGTTTTCCTGATGACCAGCCAATCACGGACCCAAAGAGAATCCGGATAAAAGGCAATGCCATGCTGCTGGTGGGAAGATACATGGAAGATACGGCCAACTTTGAGAGCAATGCTATAATGAAAACCTATAAGGTATTTCAGTCACTTCTTTTGAGGACAAATTTAACAGAAATCAGACCAATTAAGCTAGGGCTTGGAGATGTTTTAAACTACATAACTTGAAAAAATAATTACAGTGAGATATAAATAATGTAACATTCTCTTTATTAAAACACAACACATGAAGTGTTCAACATAGTGTAAATCTAAAATAAATTAACTTGTTAAATGAAACTAAGGTTGTTTTTTTAGATGATTTAAAATGTTCTTGACAATGAACTCTGCCAGCCATAGATCAGACAATATTTTCTTTTATCAATTCAGGATGTCACACATCTGTTAGCAGAATGGGAGGATGGTAATTTCTATCTGGCAAAATACTACGACAAGGTGATGCCCATGGTCACTGACAACAAACTGGAAAGACAGGGCAACCTCATTCGTTATATCGTTACATATTTTGGAAAGTAAGAAGTTTGATTTGTTCTCCTGTAGGAGCAGTTCTGAAGGAAATAGTTTAATGTGCATTAGGTGAATACTGTAATTCTTTGCTCTCTTCATAGAGCTCTGCAGTTTGGCAATCAGTACATCTATCAAGCCATGCCGAGAATGCTAACCTTATGGCTAGACTTCGGAGCCAAAGTTTACGAGTTTGAAAAAGGTAAAACACAAAATTACTTGCAATAATCTTAAAACCAAGCATATGAACAATTAACTTGTTGTATTAATGCATTGCAGATTCATATGCATTAATTTGGAAACATATGGCCTGGATTTGACAAGTCAACAAGTCAAAAGAATCAATCTAATAGATTAACTTAAGTTGAAAAAAACATTATGAATCATGCAGATACATTTTTCCTGAAATATTTTCACTTTTAAACTGTTTGTTGACCAGTAATTGATTTCTAATGATAAAAAGAGGGATTTGCAAAATGTGCAATATTACAAAAATGTGAAAATATTAATAGTGTTATTGTTATTATTAATATTGTGAAGTAGTTTTAGCTGAATTAGCAGTGATTAAAATCAATTTACAATCAACACAAAGATTGATTAACCTAGTTAAACAGAGCACCATTGATACACCAGCTTCCTCCTCCTTTTTCAGCTGGCCGCTCTGACCGAGCACAGATGCGTGCTGAACTCACAAAGATCAATTCTGTCATCAGCGAACACACCAGCAACCTCTCGCCCTACCAGTTCCTCACGGCCTTTTCACAGCTCATCTCCCGAATCTGCCACTCCAACAACGAGGTCTTTGCTGTGCTGATGGAGATTGTGGCCAAAGTTTTCTTAGCTTACCCTCAACAAGCTATGTGGATGATGACGGCTGTGTCAAAGGTCAGACATCACAGTCACAACTACAACCTTAAATAATGTTTTTCACGGCAATAAGCTGTGTAATGTATATGCTCCTTTCATTTTTAGTCGTCCTATCCAACTCGAATGAACAGATGTAAGGAGATCCTGAAGAAGGCTGTCAGTTTAAATGAGTCATTTGGAAAATTTATAGGAGATGCCAACAGATTGACTGACAAGCTGGTGGAGCTCGGCAATAAACCAGTAAGAAAGCTTTCCAAGCTTTTATGCGTATATTACTAATCTTTAGTGTTCTTCAACTTTCCCCTTAGGCATTTATTTTGAAATCAGTTGGTTGCAAAATGACTCGTGGGTTTGGATGCAGTCAGTGTTTTTGTTTAATTGTGTAGGTGGATGGGAACAGCAGCACCCTCAGCATGAGTGTACACTTCAAAATGCTGAAGAAACTGGTGGAAGAGCCCACCTTCAGTCAGATCCTCATCCCCCTGCAGTCTGTCCTTATACCCACCCTGCCTTCCACTGGAGGAGCCAATCCCAAACATGATGCTTTTCCAGGACACTGGGATTACCTCGCTGGCTTCGATGACACAGTCAGGCTCACCTGTTTCACTAGTATTTGATCGCTCTCATTTTAAATCACACTTTATTAATGATATCATGATACGTTTCGTTTCGTGAAGGTGGAGATCTTGGCATCCTTGCAGAAGCCAAAAAAGATCTCGCTCAAGGGCTCTGATGGAAAGTTCTACACCATGATGTGCAAACCTAAAGATGACCTGAGGAAAGATTGCCGCCTGATGGAGTTCAACTGTCTCATCAATAAGGTACTAGAGTTGTGCAGTTCACCATATTGCTACAGTTAACAGAACTTTTCTAATGTGCCTCTGTTTAGTCTTTGAGGAAAGATGCAGAGTCTAGACGGAGGGATTTGCACATACGGACATACGCAGTCATCCCTCTGAATGAAGAGTGTGGCATAATAGAGTGGGTCAACAACACGGCGGGTTTACGCCACATCCTCACAAAGCTGTATAAAGAGAAAGGTGTGCTGATTTTATAGCCTCTAACTCTTCTCGTCTGTTATTTAAGAAGTAATGCTTTGTGTTGCATGATATATCCTAACACAGATCACTCTGAGGTGGTTTATTTTGAGATATAATTATTTTACAGTTTTTAAGTTTTTATCATCACATAAATAAACAGGCCTACTGCTCTTAAAAATTTTGGATCAGTAATATATACATTGCAATAAATAAAAATTAAGTAAATACATTTATAATTACCAAAAAAATTCAGTTTCACATAAATGGAGTTTTTAAACTTTTAAATTCCTCAAAGAACCTTGGAAGAAAAAAATAAATAAATAAAAAATAAAATTATTGCTTCTTTAGCACTGAATTATCATATGTGACTGGACCACAAAAACCAATTACAATTTTGGAAATTTAGATTTCTACATTATCTGAAATTGTTGAGTTAATATGCTCTCATTGATTTTTGGTTTGTTAGGATTGTACAATATTTGGCCAAGATACAACTATTTGAAAATCTAGAATCTTAATGGAACATGATTTTTACTTTATATCCTAATTATTTTTACCATAAAAGAAAAATTGAAAGAATTCGAGACAATATTTTTTTTTATTTGTAATGTAATATTTAAATTTAAATTTTTATTATTATAATTTTTTATCTACCCCAAACTTTTAAACTGTAAATATAACTCTTTATAAATAAAGAGGCTGTCAATGTCTTCTGTTGTACTTTTAATTTTTTGTGTGAAAGTGGTCTAAATTGAGTTCCATTATTTTGAACAGGGATCTATGTCAGTGGGACAGAGCTGCGGAAGCTGATTTTGCCAAAAACAGCATCTTTTCAGGAGAAGCTGAAGCTGCACAAAGATGTGCTGTGTGCCAGACACCCACCAGTTTTTCACGAGTGGTTCTTACGGACATTTCCTGATCCTACCTCTTGGTATATTTTACAGGCCTTTATTGTTCATATTCATATAACCTTTGCACCGTAATATACTAAATATTTCTTAGTTTTAGCCATTAAAGTTGTTGAGGATTTCATTAGAATGTGGCATTTGACAGGTACAACAGCAGGTCTGCTTACTGTCGCTCTACTGCGGTCATGTCTATGGTGGGCTATATTCTTGGTCTTGGTGATCGCCATGGAGAGAACATTTTGTTTGACTCCCTAACTGGCGAGTGTGTCCATGTGGACTTCAACTGCCTCTTCAACAAGGTGAGATGAATGAGAGTTTCATGACTACCTATATTTGATATCTTTGGGTAACTGAAGAATAAATGTGTTTTTGGTGCTTAAGGGAGAGACGTTTGATGTTCCTGAGGTGGTTCCCTTCCGGCTCACTCAGAACATGGTTCATGCCATGGGGCCGATGGGCACAGAGGGTCTGTTCAGACAGGCCTGTGAAGTCACACTCAGACTCATGAGGGACCAGAGAGAGCCACTGATGAGGTGAACATCTCTGAACATACACAAGCAGATAAACTTACCCTACCGTTCAAGTTTGGGGTTGAATATTTGTGAAATAAGTCTCTTATTCCCACTGTAGGCTGTATTTATTTGATTAAGAAAAGAGGACCAACTGCAATATGATGAAATTATATTATTTGAAATATATAAAATATCTGTTTTAATGTGTTTTTAAAAAGTAGCTTACTCCTGTGATGACGAAGTGAATTTTCTGATTCATCAGAATTCAGTCTAATATGCTAATTTGGTGCGCAAGGAACATTTATTATTATCAGTGTTAAAAACTGTTTAATATCTATTATCGAAATCATGATGCATTTTCTTTCTGGAAAAAATAAATAAATAGGTTATTATGGATTATATTTTTTATAACAAACTTTACTGATTACAATTATGTTTTTGGTTAAATGTTCATGTAAAATGTATCTTAGTCAATTTTCTTTGTTATTGTAATAACATAAATTGATTTGCATAATGAGTTTAACATTTTGTGTAATACTTCCTTATGTCTTTTTATTCCATTTTACCAGTGTTTTAAAAACATTCCTGCATGATCCCTTGGTAGAGTGGAGTAAACCTGTCAAGGGTTCCTCTAAGACACAAGTCAATGAATCTGGAGAGATCCTCAATGAGAAGGTACTTAGTAACATTAGCCTGAAGGAGGATCCTCATCTATGATGTCTATCATATGTGCTTTTATATTCAGCTAAGCAGGCTTGAATTATGAATAAACATAAGTCATTATGCTTTGAGTAGTTTAAGTGCCTTGTGTTTACATGCAATTTGAACTTCTGCATTTTAACTATAGATTAAGTAATAAGGTTAAGTAATAGTTGTAGATAGCCATAATTTGATTTCGTTCTACTCTAGGCTAAGACTCATGTTCTGGACATAGAGCAGCGTCTTCAGGGAGTGATCAAGAACAGGAATAAAGTGATGGGCCTGCCACTGTCCATTGAGGGCCATGTACACTACCTCATTCAGGAAGCCACGGATGATAACCTCCTGTGCCTCATGTACCTTGGATGGGGTCCTTATCTGTGATCAACATTTGCACTTCAGAGTTGGAGAACATATTTCTGTTTAGTTCTGGAATATTTTCTTTTCCTCCAAAAATGGTTGTTTGTCAGTGTTTTTTAAAAGTGTTCCTCAAAAGGTTAATTAAAATGTGTTCACATTTCAAAAATCTTCATTCTTGTGTGTTTTGTTTCGAAGGAATGAAAATATTAGCATTATTGTAATGAGAGCTTTTAGCACTAAATGATGTAGTAGCGGATTCAAATAGCTTTTTTGGATAGTGTAACTGAAGTGGATTTGTGGGTTGTGATACGTTTTCTTTTAAATTTAGGCGAATGTATTGTAAATATTCCCTTATCCTTTTAAACTGAGCCTGGAGGCTTTATCTTTCTCAACCAGAAATGTAATGAAAGCCGTTTCTTTATGTGAGAAACGTTCCGCGCTCGTTGTATCTAGGCGTATGATCAGTGATGCTGCGTTGTATTCTGTCTTCTGATTGGCTATCGTAATTATCTTCACACGCGCGCTGACAGCCAGAGCATCCCATCTTGTCACGCGCTTGTGAACCACCAGCTCCCGCCAAACGCCTTCTGTCACAGTCTGCTTAAGGTATGTATTAAAATGACCGCTGAAATGACGTGCCATTCGAACTGGTTTATATATTGGGATTCAGTGCACTTTGTTTTAGGCAAAAGCGTGTGCGTAAAGGCGTTGCTCAAATGAATCGAACGACGAACTGCAAGCCAGTAGGGCAGAGTAGCCTGCGTTACAAAAATGAGTTATTGCAAAATATGAAATCAATGAAATTTTGATTTTGTGAGGCATTTCCTATTGGCTCATTACCGTTAGTGTGACCCGTTGTTTAGTGGAAATTATTGAGCCACATAAGGCTCAATCTTGTCATAATATACTTGTGTGACCTATTTTGTACACACTGTCCTTGCAAGTATCAAATTTGAGTTACAGTTTAGTGATTTCAGTATTATTTCTGTCAAACGAAGTGCACAATAGCATCCGTTTTTTTTTCTTACTACAAACCAACCTGTCATCCGCTTAAAATATCCAGTAGATATGCGTAGTAAAATACTGCTACACTCATTACAGTTTCCCATTTTACGTCAAATAATGGCATGCTTCAAAATAATGTTGTTGTCGCTGTGCTGTTTAATATTACTGAATAGTTTTCCCATATGTGCTGTGAATGTTTTAGCTGTCAGGAATAAAAAAAAACACGTATGCATTGCAATTATGTAAGGAGTTTAAAATCCTTTCAACATGAATATTCTATAGCTGATAAGAGCAATATTTATTTTAATGTGTTTTTTTTTCTTTGCTGAAAACATGAACATTCTGCATATGAATATAACTATTTGAAAATCTGTAGTCTGAGGGTGCAAAAATGTCAAATATCAAAAAAGATTTTTGACATAAAAGGAAAATCAATAATATTGACCCATACAATGTATTTTTGGTCACTGCTATAAATATATCTGCTATAATTTTGTAGTCCAGGGTCATATATGAAAATTATTCACAGATCTCATAACCAGTTTGAAGTGTAGATTCAAAAGCATTAAAAACATTAGACACAAAACAAGTGTTTTTTTTGTTAAGGTTCTTTGAAATGTTTTTAATCTTAAAGGACGAGATAGTGGATACAATTATTTAATATTATACAATTTTTGAAAAATTCCAGGTAAATAAAATTCACAAGTAATCCCTCTATATTAATCCTGTATTTGTCTTATATCTAGTTACAGTTATGTATATGAAAACATGGAGCTGTCAAAGGTCGAAGATGATCAGATGAGGTCAAGTAAGGCACATGGCCGATATAAAGGGCCTGAAGACCCCTCATCTCAAATCAAAACAAATAATGGATTTGTGAATACACACAGCACTGATAAAAGCCCATTCTCATTGCCTGAGCCAGACACTTTGGACAAACTGTCTCCAGGGGTTAGTGTTACGCTCTCAGAAGGTCACAGACGGCTCCGAGGCTCTTTTAGAAGAAGCAGAACCCATGACTGTGTGAGAGGAAAGGAACAGAAGCAAGCTGACAGCCCAGGATGCGAAGATGGGACCAACTGGCGCCACCATCACAAGCTGGTGACAAGTGTCAGCTTTTCAGGATTGGAGGCGCCTCTAAGGTTGCTTCGTGAGAATCGGGTAATTCCTGGCAGCAGTCGTGAAATCATTGATTACCGTAACCTAACACCTCAAGTGCCCTTTGTGCCCTGCATAGCCAAATCAATTCCTAAAAAGAGGATCTCCCTGAGGAAACCTAGGAAAGCCATTAAGGACTTGTTTGTTCACAAAAGACACAAACACGAGAAAGCTATGTCACCAAGTACACCATGTCGTGTGTTGGGTGAAAATGTTCCATCATTGAAACGGACGAGGAAGGCGGTGAGGCACCGAGAGCGTACCACAACAGGAAGCAGATTTAATGACGAGCTCAGCGAGACTCCCTCTGACTCCTCTAGTGAATGTTGTGCTAATGTCTGTGAAGATGCTGCTTCTTTAAAAAGCTTTGGATCTCAGGCTGGTTGTGGTGAGATATTTGCTGATGATCTTGTATCACCTGAGGGGGTCCTTAGCCCAGAGGGTCACAAAGTCACCTGTGAACCTCCAAGGCAAAGCCCTACTACTACAGGTTTCGAGGGAGGTAAGGAATGTCTAGCCTCTCCAGCTCAGGCTGAGGTCCTGGACATGTTTAGGTTGTGTGAAACCCTAAACAGAACTTTGCTATTAGGGCAAAGTTCAAAAGCACCAGGACGTGCAACAAAATCCACAACTCCTATCACAAAATCTCCTTCCACAACCAAGTCTAAAGATGTAACAGCGAATACACCACAACCTGTTGAGTTCGAGATCACGGAATTGAATACTGATGTGATAACACCCAAAAGTGACAACCAAGGGAACACCAGTGATGAGGGCTACTGTGATTATGTTTCTCCTGGTTTTGAGGACCACAGCAGAAGTTCCCTCACTCCAGTGCATTCCAGTAAGTTCCCTAGGGACACGTACAGTGGAGATGCTCTTTATGAGCTATTCTGTGACCCCAGTGAGACAGAGATCACCCCGATCTTTGATGATGAGCTAGATCTGACAGACAGCATCGTTGGCCATTGCAGTGATCTTCCATTATCCATGTACAGCTTCCACGTCGGAGCAGAGGAGAATCTTGCCCCACCTTTGGCTCAGGACTTTGTTGGTCATGAGCTGCTGCAAAGCAAATGGATGGGAAAAGATTGTTTACTAAAGCTTTGTGACACTGAGATATCTATGGCTATGGGTATAGTTAACTGGCTGAAGCACAGGACAGACAAAAGCAACCCAGCAGAATCCAGATCTTCTAAAATTAGCAGTGAAGATGGCAGAGATGTATGTCTTAGATGCGAAACCCAGTCAGCAAGGGTCGGAAAACGAACAAAAGGAGCAAGAAATGTTAACGGTAGAGGAGACACTGTTAATTTCAACGAGTCAAGTCAAAAAAGTCTTGGTGTTCTGCCCTCAAAATATGTTGCAAATACAATGGTGTCAACCTTGGCCTCTCCAGAGAGCCAACCCAGGACCCCAGTGAGTGGTGTGTGTTTTAGGATATTCAATATCGACTCTCCTACAACTCCAGGTGGAGATTTGGAGTCCCCAGTGGTAAGCTCCCCTGGCTCTGGGACAAGGTCTTTGTTTGTGTTGGCCATAAACAAGGATTCTCTTTGTGAATCCTGTAAGAATTCCTTAACAAATGGAGCTAAAGATTTGCACCTGTGCCGTTCTTGTATGTCCCTCATTGAGAACATTAAGACTTCAGACCTTTGGGCTCATGCAAGTCTTCCCAGGTCCACTCCAACTCTACAGCCAAAAACCAGAGACCTACTCTCTCCGGCCAGCACCTGCGGGATAAGAAGTGACATCAGCATAGCTTCCCTTGTTGAGAAGTGTGCTAGTCAGTTGTCTTCTTTGAAAATCAACTTAACTGAAGCTCAATCAAGCTGTGCAATAAGAGATGCCCTCGTGCTTGATCAAGGGGCAAAACAGAACAAAGAACAGTCTCAAAAATCTATGAAGTCAAAGCACAAGAAAACGCCAGTGGCATCTACTGAGAGAGGCTTGCATTCTAGACATCGTTTGAGGAAGTCCAGCTTTTCTGATGATGTGCAACCTTCCCTTTTAGAGACTGAGGGACTTGTCACTACCAATGCTTCTGATGATTTGGTGCTGGAAATGTACAGCCCGTGGGATGTTGAATCTGGTGATGCAGACGGATCTCAAGCTACCAGGCCTACATCACTTCCTCTCATGTCCTCTGTTTCTTCAGATGTTTTTTGCAGAGAGGACCACCGTAATAAAGTGGAAGAAGGAAACCCATCCAAAAAGAAGCATAGATTACGCAATCACAGGAAGTCTGCTGTGAATAGTGAGGGATCCTGCAGTGTCTTTCCAGGGGATAGGAAAGTAGAACGCAGAAGCCGAATGAAGAAGTGAAACAGGTGCGGGGTTTATCTAATCATCTATCTATCTATCTATCTATCTATCTATCTATCCATCCATCCATCCATCCATCCATCCATCCATCCATCCATCCATCCA
>JAUCNO010000385.1:1150127-1176534 GCA_032353835.1 Enteromius viviparus
GTATTTAAATTGCAAACTTATAATAAAAGTATGAATAGATGAATAAATGTGATTCCAACTATATTGTTTCATTGTACCTTTATCATTATGGCGGTGTTGTGGACTAACACTATTCTTTAACATTGAGAATGATTTTTACCACTACTCTATACCTTTATTGTTATTGTCCTTGGTGTGAGCAGGCCTTAAATGTATATATATATAGTAGTTTTGAATGCAGGTGCAAGCAGCTCATGTATCGCTGGACTCACCTTGAAATGCTAATTTTACTAGAATGAATGCGAAAGCAAAGCACAGCTAAGCACGTGTTTGTCATTTCAAGGTCTTATATATCAACTTTAACCTCACTAAAACATCCAAAGTAATGTTTTAAGGGGCTGAGGGGATTGGGTTTATATAATGAAATTGTAGGACAGCACCCAGAGGACCACTTGTTTGACCACTACTTTCAGTTGTTTCTTTTAACAGTCTCAGATATTTCTCCTAAAATCCCTTTGAGAAATAAAAAAATAGAAACTAAGGAGACATTTGTTGTCATACAGTCAGTATCTATATGATTAATATGGATAGCAGTGCTTAGAAGATTTAATCCTGGATAAATTGGATGAGAAGTGTTTCAATAAATAACAATAAATAATTAAACAAGCATATTCATTAAACATTAATAATGTTTTTACTGTCTAACCATTTATAAATAAAAATATTTTCCTAAAAAAAAAAAAAACTATGACTTGTTTTTCAAACAAAACATCTCAGAGTTATGAATATAACCTCGGTTCCCCTTCAGTCGAGTTGACTCCGATGTTACATATGGGATCTCATATGAGACCAATCGTCTATGGAAAAAGGCCAATGAATATTGGCGTGCAATAATCACAGCCAGGTGCACCTTATCACAGCGTGAGTATAAGAGGGCAAGGCTGGATTGCACTTGCAGCTTTTCACTTTGGAACACTTGTCTGAACGCATTGTATGCTGTTGAGTCTCATAATGAGAGAATCTACGGAAAAAAGAGTTCCTGCGGAGTTCCTGCTCTCTCGCCATTTCAACCTTTACTGGGCAGTTGACAACGGACCCAGCGAGAACGGTAGCCTTTATAAAGGCTCGAGCAAGCCGATCTTCTGCTCGCCAGTGAGAGACCTCCCTCTGAGTACATGCAGTGCAGCGAAGAGGTCCTCCCTGGGCAACCGGGCTGCACAAAATAGCAATTTCCAAGCACGGTTCCGTAGCCATTCTCCAGATTGTCTATGCGGCCGTGCACTTCTGAGTGTGGGAGTTTCCTCACCTCCTCAGATGGGCATGAGCACTGTCTTTCATGCCTTGGCCAGGTGCACGCGGAGGCAGCGCTCGTGGATGAGATTGCGGACGCATGACCATCGCTACTTTGAGATTGCTTCTCTAATTACGTGAGACGGCTCCCTATGCGTCCTCCCCATGGTCCGGTCAGCCATAAAGGTTTCTCCGCTACTACAGCGAGGCACTTAGGGGATCTCACAGTGATGGTGCAGAACATCTCGCGGAGCAGGAACGCTTAGTGGACTTCGGCTGTCACCCGTAGACCCGCCATGGTGCTTCCCGAGGAAGACGCAGCCACGAATGCCATCTGCTCCTGTGGAGTCACACGCTGCTGAAATCGCTGCACTCTGTTCATATTCCAGGGACACTCAACCATGCTGCCAACCAGCTCTCACGGCAGTCCACCCACCCTGGAGAATGGCGACTCCAACCCCAGGTAGTCCAGCTGATCCGGAGCCACTTCGTCGGGGCAGAGATAGACCTCTTTGCCTCCCCCGAGTCCTCCCACTGCCGCCTGTTTTACTCCCTTGCTGATGCGCCCCTCGGCAGGGATGCACTGGCACACAGCTGGCCTCCTAGGACCTTCTCTCAGTCTTCTCTCAATTCAGTCCTGGGATCTACAATCTACAACCTGTTTTAATGTAACCATCCTGAACTTCAGCTGACTGACTGAGCGGTTCAGTTGCCTGAGATCTAAGATGGGCCTCAGTCCTCCATCCTTCTTTGGAACTACAAAGTACCGGCTCCCTTTGCAAAGGTGGAACCACCTCGATGGCCCCTTTGTTTATAAGAGTAACAACTTCCTGTTGCAACACCAGAGCCTGAGCGAGTCCCACTATGGTGGGAAGGACCCCGTTGAAACCTGAACTGATTGCAGTACCCGCCCTTCACAATGCTCAAGACCCACTGAGGAATATTAGGTAGATGCATCCACATTGCCAAATACTTTACTAAGGGAACCAGTCTCTTAAGACTGGCCTCTGGTGGAAAGAGCAGCGGCTGTTCTACCCCCCCTGGCTCACGGTAGGGGCCGGAATGAACCGTTGATGCAACCCCTTCGGGAAAAGCACGCACCCCGGCCATTCTGAGACGAATCCCAGAGAGAGCCGAGGAGCGTGATGAGAGCAGGAGCGTGATGAGAGCAGAGAAGGGAAGTGGGTGCTGTGTACTGCGTCTCACTCTCAGAAATCCTGACCCTCCTATCAGGACATATTTGCGCTGTGGACTTTCCTGGCCATGAGCACTTCCCTCAGGTCCTGCTTAGGCGCAGAGGCCCCAGCACCAGAGCGCCGCTTTGCCCCTTCACCCCGGTCTCGCAGGGGCGCACAAGCAGCCACGCTCTCCTTTTGGCTACCTCGATAAGAGGAGGTAGCTTTGGGGCTCGCTGCTTCTGACCGGCAGGCCAGTGAGCGCAGTGGGAGGACAGACTGGAATGCCGCTGTCTGTTTGCGTGCCTCCTGGTGCCTCTCAACGACTGTATTGACCACGTCGCCAAAGAGGCCAGAGGGTGCAAGTGGGGCATCCAGTAGGCAAACCCTGTTTTGAGATCTGACGTCAGACAGTGTGAGCCAGAGATGTCTCTTCGCCGCTACCAATGCTGCCATTGATCGGCCAATTGCTCGGGCCATTTCCTTCATGGCACGGATAGCCAAATCTGCAGTCCTCTCTAATTCCAGGATGTCATCTGCATCTACTGCGCTTACTGCTCAACTGGAGGCATCCTCTTATTGCCTTTCTCAACCAGACCCGCCACATTACCGTAATAATCTGAGGCAGGTATATACAGTCTGGCGGAGAATGGATTCCTCCAAGTCCGACACACCTCGGTGTGAAGGTCTGGGAAAAATGGAAGGCTACGGCATGAAGGTGGCGGCTGCGGCTGTGGCTGCGGCTGCAGAAGCTGCTCATCCAGCCTACTCGCTGGAAGATCAACCCGACTACCTTCAGGCCAATCCAGACTGTGCCACTCTACAGCGCGAGTCATTACCTCCAGCAGTTCCTCATACCGGGGTGATTGTGGCAGTGGCTGGCTATCCACGCTGACAATATCCACCTCTTCAGAGAAGGATGAATGCCCATGGGATGGCTGTTCCCGGGGAGAAGTAACCTGCTTCCCTACCCGGGGTGCTGATAGATCTATTACGCTGGAAAGGAGATAGGGGATCACCCATATCAATTCCCTCCATAAGATCTAACTGTAAACCTCATGAATTCAGGCGCCAGTCCCCATCAGCGGCAGTGGGACCTACACCACGGGGCACAATAATGAAGGCTCTCTCCGCAAAGAGAGCCCTCCTTGAGAGCAGAGGAGAGCCAGGGAGAGATACATGCAGTGCGGGCAGATACCTCCCTCGAGAGCGACTGCCGCATGGTCCTCCCCCAATCAAGCCACACAAAGAGCATGCGAATCCTGTGGTGGGATAAAACGGCCACAAGGACTCACACACTTCTTAAACGTATTTTCAGAGCTCATGTTGAAAAGGAACTCTGAATTGATTATTACTAGTAACTGGATGTATTATGCACTGGTACATATAGTATCAGCAGTTGTAGTATTTATGTAACTACAGACATGAAACAATTCTCAAAATGGGATATTTGTATACAAATGTGTAACAGGACATTGGTGACAACACATTTTTCACTTCACAAGTACTTGTGTAACAGGAATTATATTACTAAATTTTGTAACAACAACAACATGTATAATAGTAATTAGAACAAGGTTTAATTTTTTTTTTGCTGTGTACTTCTCAAGAGAAAAAAGGCAAATGTTTGGCAAAAGTTTTCATTTGTCCCCATTTATGTTTTTGGCTTTTTAGGAGTAACAATTGAGAGGTTGAATAGTAGAGCAGCTGTGGTGGTCAGCCATCCGCTGCTTCAACATGCTGTCATGGATGCTGTCCATGTTTTCAAACTCACTGAAAAAAGGTGGGGAGAAACAGAGCTGTCAATACCAATAAACATTTTATCACGGGCACCGAAAGTCAACGAGATGGCTGCCCCGAGGGAGCGTGACAGAGAGAGCTGTCTGGATATTCATTTGACAGAATATCCACAAAGAGACAGAGCCGAGAAAAGGGAGAGAAGAAGAGAGGGATACAGAAAGAGAAACAGACAATCACACCTTCCAGTGGAAGAACATCTCAGATTTTCCATGACTGCTGTTTTACAGACGTTTTGCTGATGAAGCGTCCCTCATGAGTTTGCACCTTTTTTTTAACTGCAGAAATGTCAGCAGTGATGGTTGAACAGAATGCAGGGATAGAAACCTGGCCTAAGAGTGGGGAAAATGTTTGACATAGCATGGTTGAAATAAACTTTTTCTATACTCTGGAATGAAAATATGGCAGATTTATTTTTAAATGTCGAGCAGATGCTATTTGTAGTATCAACAACAATAGTTCACCCAAAAATGAAGAATTTGTTTTCGTTTACTCACCCTTATGTTGTTCCAAACTGGATGATGTGTTTAGTCTAGTTTTTTTTCTTCTTCTTCTCAGCTTCTTTAGTTTTCTTTTATAGAAAGTTCAGCATAGTGCTAAAGGTGCATTTTCTTCATTATTAAAATGTTTTACACACACAAATGCATCTCAATGGTAAACGTGTCCTAGTTTACCTGAATGCACCCTGCCTTAACATTTTGATGTATTTCTCACACAGTACAATTGAATAGTTTCAGATGACTTAATATAGCACACAAAAACAAATTTATGGTGCTTGATCTTTTTGGAGCTTGACATTTACATTCACATTTATAAAATTTTAGAGTATTATTATTAAGACAATGAGGCAGAATACACTACTGAAAGTCAGTGTTACGTAATGCTTTTTCTTTTTATATATTTAAAATGCAATTGTGATTAACACTTTATTTTCCACTTTAAACATTCTACTAATATTAAGTAACATTGCAACTACATGTCACCTAGCACCTTAATATCTTCTACTACTTAATGTTGATGGGTCCACAACATACAACATATGACTATCAGAAACAAAGTATACGTCGACTCATTCTACTAAACCCCAAATGTATAATATCTCTCAGAGTAGGCCTTTAGGGTTAAATGTGAGAGATAGTATACATATACTGTAGTTGTGTAGCATATTAACTAATTAAGAAAAAAGTAAATATAAATAATTACTATTAATTATGATTAATTGCAATTATTTATATTAGCTATGGGTAGTAACTGTAGGAGATTTACCATCAACTAATCTGTTCATTCAGTGAACATATAGTGTGAGTTCATATAAACTCTTAAGAAGGGATATTTTTGTGGCCACAGAAAAATATCTCCTTACAGTACCTCTGCATTAGAGCATGTAGCAAGGGTCAAAATCATAAAGGCATTTGATTTGCAAGGCAGAATCAGAAACTCATTTAATTTGTGCAAAAGTTTTATTAAATCTACGTTAAAACTAACATAACTTAACACAGTTCTACCTGCTCCACTGGTTCCCACCTGGCGATCCAGGGCTCCGGGTCCGCATCTGAGGAGAGAAAAGACATTAGTTAGATAGGAACCTAGGGCACTGGGTTCAGAGGGATAGAAATTTGCTCTTTTTGTGAAAATTTTGTTACCGCCAACCTGTGGGTTCAGTGGCAGCTGAACAGATGGTGTTGTCCTGCGAAGAGCAATTTCCCTCACCTCCGGGCTGCCCATCTCAGGTGTGGTTTTTCTTGCGGGTGTTTTTGGCCAGGCCTACGCTCATGACCAGCTCGACTTTGTGCAGCCAGCCTAGCATCGTGTGCTTTGGCTGGGGATGAAGCAGAAGGTCTGGATGCCGCGGTGGGATGCCCTCGGCGACGGGCATGTTGAGGCTGGGCCCTCGGGGTAGGAGTGGTGTACTTCCTCCGAGGCAAGATGTGACTGATCGCCTCAGTCTGCTGCTGGACTCCCGAGAACTTCTGGGCAAAGTCCTCGACAGTGTCGCCGAAGAGGCCGACCTGGGAGATGGGGGTGTCAAGAAAACGCACTTTGTCGACGTTGGCCATCTGTGCCAGGTTCAGCCACAGGTGGTGTTCCTGATCCACTACCGTGGACATCACCTGACCAAGGGCACGTGTGGTGACCTTTGCCCCCGTCGTTCCTGCATGGGCACTTGGTCAGATCTACCCTTGTGCAGATGTTTCAACGCTTTGGCCTGGTACACTTGAAGTGTGGCCATTGCCTGTAAGGAGTTGGCAGCCTGTCCAGCGGCCTAGTAAGCCCGTCCGCGAGAGCCGACAGGGTCCTACACTCTCTGGATAGGAGCTGTGGCGGTCCACACCAGGAGGCGGCTCATACCCCCCGGCTGCACCTCCATCGAGGGTGGAGAGGGGAGAGAAGCTGGGGACCAGACAATCTGGTCAGCTCCTCATGCACCTCCGGGAAGAAAGGCACTGTGGGGACCACAACGGGGTCATGGGCCAGGTACCCAGATACCAGTCGTCCAGCCTCGAAGGATCGGACGGGGGCACATGCGGTACCTCCAATCTGATCCCCTCAACATCTCGAAGGAGCATAGCCGAGAGCTCAGTGTCCGCCTGGGATGGAGCAGCGACCGCGGGTGGCCACTGTCTCGCACCGGCGTTAGCTTCGCCGCCTGACTCTCCCTCTAATGCTGCGGACAACAACTCCACCACTTCGGGTGCACCAAAGGAGATGCTGGGCCCAGTGGCATTCAGGGGAACGCTCTGCTTTGGAAGCACCACGACGAGACTATGGGGTGTGGCATATTATTATCATTGTTGATCAAAGTTGTGCTGCTTTTTTTGTTAAAATCATGATAAATTTTTTTGTTATTTTTGAATGAATAGAATGTTGAAACAATCAGCATTTAATTGGAAAAGAAAGCTAACAGTATACTGTGTACTCTAATGCTCTCTAATACTGTGTACTCTCATTTCCTTAAAAGAATGCAGACCATAATCTTTTTAATAGTAATGTATATGATTCCATATTTGGTATGTCAAAGCATAAACAAAGAAGCATCAAAGAAACCTGACACAATTCAGTATCTTTTATGAGATAAAACACTCTTAAATCTTAAACATTAAAAATCATCTTAATCTTCTTAAACATCGCATGTTGTCTGTTTTAGACGCCCCTCCATGCAGCTTCCTTTGTGCTCTCAGGGTAAACACTTCTCATTTGCTCTGATATCAATCTGGAAAGATCTCTCTCTCCCACACTCTACATCAAATTCAGTTTTACAAAAGGAATCAGTCAGTCACTTCTTAAGGTTTTTCCGCTCTCTTCACTGAGATTCTGACTCTAATTGCACTCAGCAGCTATTGATTTTTTTCTTGCTGGAACTGAGTCTCTTGAGATTTCTTAAATAGAAATATCAATAAAATATCTAGCATTTATGTTTTACATACAGCTACTGCAATAACAACATTTATTATTATTACTAATATTCCTAATATTCATTTATATGCAATATTCATTTGTAGCTTTAGGTCTAATAAAAGATCTAATAATTATATTTTAAAGATTGTGCTATTGTTGTTGCTTAGAAAGGCAGGTCAGTGGACTGGGACAGTTCTTGGCTTCTTTTTTCGCCTAATTTACTTAAAGCTGACCTCTTTCCTGTTGCACAGGATCAGGACCTGACTCAGAGCAGGGGGTTGGGAGTATGCCAAGAGCCCTGTCTGTGCTAGAATTGGCCCCGTAATCCACAGTCCAGCCCCAGAGACGAGAAGGACAGTTCAAGCCACTGGCAGCAGCTTGCAGCACACACAATGTGGCCATAATCATACGCTTGTCTGTGTGCGTTTTTACTGACATATGAATATTCAAAATATCTTCTGGCTGTAAGATTCTGGAATTTGAAGCACATCTAATCAGTTTTTGATGGCCAAAGAATACTGGCTGAATTTTTTGTTTGTTTTCCTACCGTCCATCTGAAATAAATGCAATGAAACCCACAATTTTGGTTTGGAACCTTGTATTAAGCACATTACTGCCTCCATATGATGAATAGCAATCATTATTTCTCATGTGGAAAAAGAATAAAGTGTGTGAAAAATAACATGAGCAATAATTCCGTTACAAATGTGCAATTACACCATCTTATCAACATGTATATATATGTGACAGTACCTATTAAATAGTATTAACTGCTAATGGTTTGATGACTTAAGAGATTAGACATGCAGATTAAACTTTTAGAAATTAAACTCATTCATTACCTTAAACCATCAATAACCAAAACCTTTTAATATAACATAGATTTGTGATATATTTTCGTAAATGCATCAAATACATTAAAGCGTTACTCTATCCCAAAATCTAAATTTTGTCATTAATTGCTTGCCCCATTTCAAACCCATAAAAGCTTAATTTGCTTTAAACACCATTTAAGTTATTTTACATGAAAACCGGGAGTCTCATTGACTGCCATACAATTTGCGCTATCAAGGACCAGAAAAGTATTAAAGACATCGACAGAATATTCCATCTGCCATCACTGTTTCAACCGTAACAATATGAAGCTATGAGAATACATGGAAAGAAAACAAAAATAATGTCTGTATTCAATGATTATAACATTAGTATAGCTTAATTTTGGAAAGGATACAGAGGACACACATAGCCTGTGCAGTTCTGTGTCAGTCGCAATGGAAAGATACACTGTTTGTACAAATCAAAGTTTATATACTACAATGACATTACTGTGCCGTATCATTGATTCATTCTTTTTTTTTTTCTTTCCATACAAAAAGTAATTTCTTTGTTTCTTTACATTACCTTTTCTTTCCTTTCAAACTAAGGTTGAATCACTGATGGCAGATGGAGTACTCTAATCATGTCTTTCATACTTTTCTGGACTTTGACAGTATTCATTATTTTCCAATCAGTGGGACAGTCACAGGCTTCCCGGTTTTCCTCCAAAATATCTTCAATTGTGTTTTCCGAAGACAAACAAAGCTTTTAAAGGTTTGGAATGACATGGGAGTAAGTGATTCATGACAACATTTTCATTTTGAAGTGGAGTAACCCTTAAATGCATTTCCACCTTGGAGAAAAACTACGATATGCCCTGTTTATCTATCTGTTTTAGGACAGTGCAGAAAATGAGGTAGACAGAAACAAATGCTGTACGCTCTGCAACATGTTCTTCACATCTGCCATTGTGGCTCAGTCGCACTACCAGGGCAAAACACACGCTAAGAGAGTTCGCTTGGTACTGGGGGAGACGCCAAGCCTGCCTACACCCACAGGTAAGAGACACTCATCTATTTGCATACTTGTTTTGTTTAGTTTTTTGGATACTACATCATAAAACCATGCTAAAAAATTATCTTGTTTTTGTTTTTTCCACTTTTAATGAGAGTAGGAGCTGTAGAAATATAGCGACTGGTTCATTCTTAAAGCCCAGAGCGCTAAACACAACCTAAAGTTCAGCTCTGTCAGGTAGGCTTTGTTTATGCCCGTCAGCCCAGCTGTGTGTGCAGCGGTAATGAACCTTTACACAAGCTCCAGTGAGTGTAGTACAAAACTGCAGGGATACACAGACACAAGACATATAGAAACATACAGTAAGACTGCAATTTAGAATATTGCAGAGTAGCTGTCTGTTAAATGTGCAAAACTGTGATAAGGAGGCCTTTCTCATAAGCATTAGGCAGAAAATCACAGAATGCTTAGAATGTGAGATGAGAAGGATCTAGAATCTCATGTGTCACTGCTGAGTCTTATTCTGATGCCATAGTAAAGCTAAAAAAAAAATTAAAAGATTCTGGTGTGTGTATTTATATACCACAATCTTTTGACATTTTTTACAAATATGATTATAATATACAGTGCCCTACATTAAAATTGGTTCTTGTGGTGAATCTGAGCAAAAGTGGCTTTGCAAATCAATCTGCATTGTTTATCCTTTTGATCTTTTATTTGAACAATTCACAAAATTCTAACCTATTATTGGAGTAAAACGATTGAAAATGGGGAGAAAATCTCATGACGCAACAAATGTTTTTCACCAATATATGTTGGCCACAGTTATCGGCACCCCTTGATTTACACCCCTTGAGTAAAATATCTCTGAAGTATATTCCCATTTATATTCATAAAATTGAGCACTCCAACATGAAATTACCCAGCCCTGGCTTTCTGTTTCAAAGAAATAAATAGGAGGGAAAACAAAGGCTAAATTTGCTTAATTACCCATCACAATTAGAAAAAAACAAAGAATCTATTTCTGATGTGCAGCAAAAGATAATTGAGCTTCACTAATTAGTGAATTGGCTTTAAGAAAAGGGCTAAAGGTGTGAAAATTTCCACCATCATAGAAATAATTAAAACATTTCAATAAATATAAAATATTATGAAGCTGCCTAGAAGAGGACGTGTGTCTGTATTTGTCACGTTTCCTCATCCGTGTTGTGATGCGGACAGATTGAACACAAGGCAAGGACACAGAGATTCAAATGCAAACACTTTTACTAGAAAATAAATAGCTGACGGGGCAGCAAAACCCGGGTGATACAAAAAGTCAGAGCATCCACAAATAAGGACATACGCACGTTAACACTCCATAAACAGAACTAAAAGAGACAGACTTAAATAGGAAAACTAATCACAAGAAGATTGACAACACCTGAGGAGACAATGAGGGCTAAGGACCGGGGCGGGGAAACTAGAGACAGAAACACACGAGGGCAAATGAAAACACAGAACACATGGACTAGAACAGAGAATGACAACACAGGACTAATGGAACGCCTGGGGCGTAACAGCTGGGCTGGGGGAACTGAGGGTAGCGTCCACCGGAGACGCTCACACCCTGTAACTCTGGCAGGGTTGGTGAGGTGGTCTCCTGAGGGCACCGGGTGTAAAGAGGCACCCTGTAATGCAGAGGACCGCTTTGTTCCCCGGAGGGGGCTGCCCTTTGAAGCCCTGAAGCACTTCTTCTTTCTTTTCTTCTGCGGGGCCTTCCTCTGCTCTTGCAGAATAACCCTAAGGTCTTTACGTTTCTACAGAGCACCACCAGCTCCCCTGCTGTTGTCTTTGGGGAGGGGCACTCGTGGCAATGCTCTGCCTCTGTGTCACCTGACATGAGGAGGACAACCTGTAGAGTGGCGAGGAAGCACTCGTCAAAATACCGCCGCTCAGGCACAGGCTCTCTCCTCCAGCGAGAGGTCAGCAGTTCTTCTGAGCTCTTTGATTTCATCTGAGCTTACTTGCTCGCCTTCATCCAGGTCTTTGAGCAGGTCTGCTTGGTAAGCCTGTAACGGCGCCATCGTGTGCAGACATGCACCAGCCTGACCGGCTGCCGAGTACTCCAAGCCGTTAAGAACAACGTCTGTGCTGGTGGGCAGGGACAGAGCCTTTAAGGACGATGCAGAATCGGGAGAGGGATAGCTCGCAAGTGTCTGTTCTACCCGCGACATCACCTTATATCCGCTCTCATTCATCCCCACGTCCCCAAGCGGGGACAAAGAGGCGTGCCGAGAATGGTCTTTTCCACAAACTCGCAACCTCGGTATGGAGATCGGGTAAGAACGGCAGGCTCCTTCTTGGAGGTGGTGGCCGCGTCCGCAGAAATCTTTCGCCTAATTTATTACACCGTGACTCGTAACCTCTGCCGGCCAGTCGATTTTTAACTTCGCTACCGCAGTCTCCTCTGAGCTGCACACACACCCTGTAACATGAGCTGCCCTCGCCCCTCTTTTTCTATTTTGATTTTGAAATAATTTAAAACACTTTTGTTTTTAAGGAGACTTGCTGACACACACACAGAGCACGTTGCTGAATGACAGAAAGCTAATCTGCCGGCAGCGGATTTTGCGCCTGATGATTTAGGCTCACGTTTAACAAAAACACACCAATTCACTATCTTAACAAATTGAAATACTTCATGAATAACTTCATAATAAAAAACATGTTAAGTTAATTGTTGGCCTTCTGGAAAGTATGTACAGTACGTTTACTGTATATGTACTTAATACTTGGTAGGGGCTCCTTTTGCTTTATTTACTGCCTCAAATAGACATGGTATGGAGCTGATCAGTTTGTGGCACTGCTGAGGTGGTATGGAAGCCCAGGTTACTTTGACAGTGGCCTTCAGCTCATCTGCATTTTTTGGTCTGTTGTTTCTCATTTTCCTCTTGACTATACCCCATAGATTCTCTACTGGGTTCAGGTCTGTCAAGCATACCAACACAATGGTCATTTAACCAACTTTTGGTGCTTTTGGCACTATAGTTCATTTTCAAAATGGTCTTCACAAGGAGGGTAAGCCACAAACATTAATTGCCAAAGAAGCTGGCTGTGCTCTGAAATTTCTTGGTAAACAGGTGCAGTGACGTTGGTTTTCAAAAAACATAATGGACCAACACCAGCAGATGACATTGCACCCCAAATCATCACAGATTGTGAAAACTTAAAACTTACAGTTTGGGCTATGAGTTTCCCCACCCTTCCTCCAGACTCGGTTTTCAAATAAAATACAAAACTTGCTCTCATCTGAAAAAAGGACTTTGGACCACTGGGCAACAGTCCAGTTCCTCTTCTCCTTAGCCCAGGTAAGACGTCTCTGATGTTGTCTGTGGTTCAGGAGTGGCTCAACAAGAGGAATACAACAACTGAAGCCAAATTCCTCGACACATCTGTGTGTGGAGGCTCTTGGTGCCTTCACCCCAGCCTCAGTCCATTCCTTGAGAAGTTCAACCAAATTCTTCAATTGATTTTGCTTGACAATCTTCATAAAGCTGCAGTTCTCTCGGTTGGTTGTGCATCTTTTTTCCTTCCACTTTCTGTTAACATGCTTGGATACAGCACTCTGTGAATAGCCAGCTTCTTTGGCAATGAATGTTTGTGGCTTACCCTCCTTGTGAAGGGTCTCAATGATTGTTTTCGTAACAGCTGTCAGATTAGCAGTCTTCCCCATGATTGTGTAGCTTAGTGAACAAAACTGAGAGACCATTTTGAAGACTCAGGAGACCTTTGCAGGTGTTTTGAATTGATTGATATGTTACTATATTCTAATTTGTTGAGACTGAATTGGTGCGTTTTTCTTAAATGTAAGCCTAAATAAATAAGCATAAATAAACTTTTGCACGACACTCTAATTTATTGAGATGCATCTATAATACGTAGTTTCCTTGTGACACAAAATGTATTGCCGTACAATACATTTTGATGCACATCAACCCCACAAACCTAACCTATGGGGAATCATTGCTTTATCTTCTTTCTACCAGTGAAATTTGTCTCGGCTCAGCACTTGCCCATTCAGTTCTATTCACACATCATATGTCTCCATAACAGACAATATAATTACTAACTTATTTTGAGAAAAATGAATGTGGGTCTTCTCATAATTTGTCATTTGTGACCTGGCTCCGGTTAGCCTGGTGCTCTGGGGTGTCTCTGTGTTGACTACAATGCCCATGACTGGCCGTTTGACTGACAGCTCCTGGGCAGATGAATCAGGCAGACTGTCACCCCATATCAAAGCTGGGGCAGGTGCTGACTGAGACAGGCCAAGCATAGCATATAAGGCCAACACTAAAATTAAATTTCTCAACACCCCTCTCAGCAGGCAGCCAGAGATGCAGACTTTGAAGAAGAATATGAAGGGGAAAAGAGAGAGAGTAAAAAGAAAAAGAAGAAGAATAGAGGAGGCACAGTGAGAAAAACTGAGTAAATGGACTTAAGTTCCTGCGTGCGAGCAGCAGGCCTGTGGGTGTTGAAGGAGCATGAAGTTGAATCAGCTCTCAGGTGGACTGTCAGAGTGATTGGGTCTAAATACATTAGACATGGTGAAATGAGAAAGATACCATGTCACATTGGTCAGAATCTGCATTTATTAGCTTTCAGCTGCATATAAACTGTGAGAAACTGTGTCAATAACTGTACACAGCCATTTGATCTGCTATCCTTTGGTTTAATACACACATGGGCATATATGTGTTTATATATTGCGAGATATAGAGAATAACAATACCTTTACTACACTGTAAAAAATTAAAGTGAATTTAAATGTGAAAATGCTACGGTAAATGTTAAATTCCTGTAAAATTTACAGAGAAAACTTATAATCTGACATTCCCGGATTTCCCTGCATTGCATTTTAAATTGTTTTGTCTTCTTTGAAATAACTAATAATAACTAAAATGACTTTGCTCTTGGTTTTTTCTTATCAGTTATGCTTAATAGCGTTGTATGTTACAATTAATGTCTTTAAATTAATATCTATTGCATATTTCAGTTTAATGAGTCTCACCATGATGGTGTTTAGTGTTTGTGTGAATGACACTGAGCTCCTTCTATATATATCTATACTTAAAAGCTGCTTGTTATGGGTTTGGCTCCTCATGTGATTTTCTCTTCAAATGCGTTTGGTGCTTATCCGTGTGTTTCAAAGTTACAAAACAGATAAAGATTTAGAACTATAACCGGTAGGTATATTAACATTATATTAGATAAGGAAATTAAAAGTAATAAGTAAAATAAATAAAAAATGTAAGTACACAATAAGTGCACTGTACTAAAAGATTAATTTAAATTTAAGTAAATAGTAGTTAAGGCCACTAAATATAAACTGGGACCATTTCTTTATTTATTTTAATAAATGCTTCCTCTGGTCCTTGCTTTATTGCTACAGTATATAATACTTTTGACTGTACATTGACATTAGCAATTTTAATTTATTGCGATATACAGTACAGTACATGTTTACATATATGCATATTTGTTTTAAAATATAAAATGTAGAGTGATGTCACAGAGTGAATTAAAATAAACTTGGACATTTTTATCCCAGTCACCTTAAAAATTCTTCCAATTTTAATTAACATAATTCAAGAACCATGTTTAATATTATTGTTGTCTGTGTGTCTTATAAACAAAATGAAATGAACATTTAATGGCACAAAATAGTGCAAGTGAGCCTTTGCTGTCTTATATAAACTCTTTTTTTTAAGATTCAGGATTCCCAGTAGCTACTATATACATCAAGTGAGTGCGTCCCTTCCAGCTAAATCAGCCTAGAGCTGCCTGTAATAATCTGCATATCTCAATGTTCTCTTCCCCTTTGGTCATGGAAATGAAGGTCAATAGAAAGAATCGCTGGATTATCTCATGTATCAAGGTTTCACAAACATCTGCATTTTATCTCTAAATGCAAATAGCTACACAAAATCTCTATTGGGGAACATTTCTTGGCAGGTAGGCTACTCTCAGATTGATTATAAGATGTTAAACAAAAATAAAACATCAAAAAAATGAAGAAATTTTCTTTGCTTTCTTTGTTTCCCTTCTTTTTTTGAGTTAGATCTATTCAGCTAAAGCAAGGTTTATCAAATAGGGTTGGGTCGATGAACGCTGATGGTAAATCACATTTTAAACTCACTGCTAGTAACTCTGTAGTAATACGACAGACCTTCATTAATGCTCAGGTCTGTTTGATAAGAGCTTTTAAACAAACAGTGAGGCCAATTCCTTTATTTTTGCTGTAGACTGAAAACATTTGGGCAGTCATCATCAACTGCAGTTGTTTTCCTTGGTCTACCTGTTCAATGTCTGTTACTTAGTACACCAGTGGCTTTAAGACATTCCAAATTGTTGATATTTGATTGATTTTCCTTCTCTCAGCTTGACAATTGCTTGTTTTTCACCCACATACAGCTCTCTGTATTTCATGTTGGTTACATCTGTATACAACTATACATGCACTTTTAACAGGCAAAACCCAAGTCTAAAACTGAGCGTAGAGACTCAGTGCTAGTTACTGTTTGAATAATCATTGTGATAGGACACACCTGGGAAACAAAATACACCCGTCAGTCACATGTTCTAATACATTTGCACACATTGGTGGGTTCAAACAAGGGTTCTATCTTCTATATAAATAATAAAAAGCCGGCACTTAAATCTTGCTTGATATTTATCTTCTGCTGTCAAACCCAACAGTTTTTAGTCTACAGCAAAAATAAAGGAATTGGCCTCACTGTCCCAATACTTTGAGAGCAATGTATATAAATCAAATCACTGCTAAAAGAACTACAACTAGCTTAACACAAATATGCTTGACGAATACGACAATTAGCAATCCATAGCGAACTAAAACAATACAGAAAACAGACTTTCACGTAAGTATGACTGTAATTGAAATCCGCCATTCTAGGAACCCTTTAGAAGTTTCCAAAAGAATGAATGGCTCAAAAATGCTAATTATTTTCAGGGTTTTATTTATGACTGAACATCATTATTCTGCTTCTGTATCAGAGCAAACATTACTGTCAAGAACCACGAGCTCTTGTGTGATGTAAAGAGAGAGCAAGTGCTGCCTCCTAGAGGCTAACAAAATTATGAGCCACAAAATAAGCCTTACTGAACAAGGGCCCTTTTTTAATTTGACTTATTTATTTATTTTTTGAAAGGATGGAACAAAACCACTATGTTGTCTGTAAATTAAAGGGATTGTTCATTATGACAGAACCAGCATTTGTTCAGTCAGTTTAATTAGCGCAGTTGTCTCATCCTCAGCGCCTCTTGATGTATGCCTGATTCTATGGCTAATTATCTACTGTATTGATCACTGGAGACAACTGTCTATTTATTTCCACCAGTGGAGAGCAGTTACTCTCCATTTGACATTTCATTAGGATTCAGCAGGAGATATTTCGTGGGCTGATAACATCTCACTCAACAAAGGCAAGGCAGTGTTGCATATGAGGAATTATGGCCTTTTCTGCTCATATGGACATGCTGGATGAAAACATTGATTCTCTAAGAGGCAGGGAAACGATTGTGTGGCATGGATTTCATCTGGAGGACTGGAGGAGACATGGAGTCATTAATAGAGTCGCCTATTTCGAGGTAATTACTTAAATTACATTTTGGCTTTATTTTTTTATTCCAGAGATGTTCTGCTTTAAATAGATGAACTAAAATAACTGAATGCCATTTGTGTCACTGTGATACAATTAACAGAGTGCTTAGTTAATTTAATAGCTAAAGATAGTTATGGTTTTGTACAGTTATTGGTATTACTACTTTATGACTTTAGATGAGTCTACAATAGCACATAAAACTACTATTAAATAAGGTGTTAGATTTAATAATGTATAACTTTCACAGGGTAGATTTGAGCAAAAAAGTCACTTAAAAGAAAAATTAAAATCTCTTAAAATTTTTTTTTTTTTAGCAAAATATGCATTTTACTAGCCAAACAAAAATATACAAAACAAGCATATCCATATTGGCATTGGGTTATACGTTAGGTGGTTACTGTTAATAAAAATAAACAAATAAATAGTCATGAATTATTTGTTTAAAATGCAGTTTTTTTAATATTAATGTATTTATTTATTTTCTTATCAACAAATAAGTTTTTTTATAAGAATAAGAGGTTTTGTGAGACTGCCTCTGTTTGTGTAGTCTGCGTGTGTGGTCACATCTACTCTTGCTGACATGGCAGCAGTGCATTGCTCTAGTTTTCTTCATACTTTAAGCTGGTAATGAAGGCTAAAATATCAATAAAAGGCTGGATACAGTTAAAGCTTGATGGGGGCCATCTCCCCTTACCAGGATTAAACTCAAAGCACTTGATGAAAGGATAGTTGACAGTGTTATTGGGGTTCAGAGGTCTGTGAGGCAATGTGCAGCGGGGCTGATAAATTACCCCTCACCGTCAGAGACAAATATAGACCAGCCTGGAGCTCCAAATCCACATGCCCCTCACGTCTCTTCTCGGGTCTGAGTCATGTGCATGTGCAAGACAGACAAATTTCTGCAGACACAGGTCACAAATACACCAAATGAAATACAACAGACATTGTTTTCTGGAAATGAAAAGTCATGCAAGCTTGACAGTGTTTGAAATCTCGAATTGTGGTAACCTGAGCATAATTATGTAAGTATGTCAACAAATAATCTTGCTGCGATACTCAACTCGATATCCCTGTGAGGTCATCATAAGCATTCCATCTCTTAGCTTGTGGCTCTAAGGGTCTGATCGCATCTGTACTCGAACCACCAAAACCAGGGTTCACCTAAGCCCTCAGCAGGCATCATGGGATGTGTGGATTTAAGGAGTCTCTTCACCGTAGCCCAATTCATAAAGGCCAGATGTGACCACGGCCTGAAAGCTGGTGAGAGCAAGAATAAGAATTATGTCTTTTTTGAGGTGGAGATCCTGGACCCCAAGAACAAGGCACAACTCTGCTACCTGGATAAGGTGCATTTTGCAGTGTTATTTTAACATTGTAACATACTATAATGGTATTTAATCATATTTTTAAATTTATTATTTTCCTATAATGTTTCATACCTTATCATTTATTTTATTTTTTAAATTTCATTTATTTATTTTATTTATTTATCTTATTTTATATTTTAATTTTATGTTTAGTTATTATGTCATTTTAATAGTGTTTTTTTATTTAATTTTATTTTTATTAATTTAGACTGTCATTTTAATACGTTTGAAATGTTGCTTTAACAACTAACTGATATAAAATAATATAGTTTTTACATTTATATATATATATACATACATTTTTTAAAATAATTTTATTTGAATTATTTTAAAAAAGTATTAGCCTATAAAAAAGGTTTTTGGCTTTTGTTAATGATAACAAAATGGCATTGGGTCAGAAATCATATGAGTAAACAAAGGCCTTTTTTGTGGGTTGTGAGTTACAGCTGAGAAAAAAATTCTTAAAATTTCTCAGGTGGAGCCCAACGCCACCATCGCAGAGATCAAGACTCTGTTGCACAAAATTTGTAAGTGTTTTTGTTTTTGAACAATAAAAAAATTAATTGTATAAATTGCATGCTTATCCAAGGAGTGAAGCTTACATATTCAAAATACCAAGCTTTTGTAAAGACAACAATTCTTAAAATCCCTGCAGACCCCAAGTTTTATCCATCAAGACAGGCCCTGAAGCTACATCCAGGTAAACTGTCCCATCCATTAATTTGTATTAATTTCTATTCTATTCTTTTTGGACATCATGTGTATTGCATTGCAAAAATGTCCACCAAACCTTCAAAGTAGATGGTAAAATATAAAATCTAGATGAATTAAAACTAAGTATGCTTAGCCAGATGCTTTTGCAATGTGGGAAATGCAACAGCTGTGGTGCATATGTGTGTGTCTGCACTTCTCCTGACAGAATGTCGGGCGTCATTTCACACTGGAGAAGTGAGACAACCTCAGCTAGTTAACATTAAATGCTAGAAAAGTAGTTAGGCTATTTAAGATCATTTATAGCATAAAAAATATTACAGTATTTAGTAATATTTTAACTGAGGTAAATTTATTTCAATAAGTCTTAATGACTGAGCTGATTGATTCTCAGAGGGGAAGGCCCTCAGTGATGACGATGTGCTGGAGGATCTACCGGTTGGCACGACTGCAACCATGTTCTTCCAGGATCTCGGCCCACAGTTAGGTTGGACTATGGTAAAAAAAACATCTGACGCATGCTCATTTAGACAACAGCAGCTCATATACTGAAGTGTGTGTGTTAGTAATGGTGTTCTTTTTTTGGCGGCTGATTTCAGGTGTTTCTGGCAGAGTGTCTCGGGCCGCTTTTCATTTACCTGATGTTCTACTATCGCCTTCCTTACATCTATGGGCACGAGTTTGACTTCACCCGAAGTCCATTTAAAGTTGTCAAGTGAGTTCCGAATGAAAAACCTTAGATGATTTAAGGACAGATTATTTAACCCACCAATACAAACCATTTCTGTTTCTTAAATACCTAACTATTGCATTCAGTTATGCTGTAATGTTACGTATTTTGATTGGTTCAGAGGTGGTAAATAGTATTTTTGACTTTAGATGTTATTGCATAAGTCACATTTAAAAAAATAAATAAATAAAGTTACACGTAAGTCCATTTCAATTGGGACATTTTTTTTTCCCTGAAAGGAATTTTTTTTTTGTTAAATTAGTTATTGAATTAGTTATTGAAGAAAACGAAATACAGACCCAAGACAAAATATAAGAAGCTAGCATTAACAGGCAAAATATAAAAAAGAAAGGAAATGTATAGGATTCACAAGGGTTAAGTTTATTAAGTTTATTTTTTTCCGTTTGAAATGAATGTTGAATAATGTACCAAAGTTGTGGATTCTGTTTGACCCTGCTGTTACAGGCTGGCTAGCTGGTGCCACTCTTTTCATTATATTAAGAGGCTTGTGGAAACTATTTTCATCCATCGTTTCTCTGACGGAACATTACCCTTACGCACCATCATGCTGGTATGCTTATTTCTGTATTTTGTCATACGAAATTGTCATAGTATTTGCTGTTTTGGTACATTAGCTAATGTGTCTGAAGTGCTTATGACTTTGGCGTTAATTCAGTGGTGTCAGTGAAGCGTTGAGGAGCTTCAGGGGGAATATTTGGCAGCTTTCCACTAAGCGTCCTCTTGCTGGTTTAAATTATGGCCCTACAATATCTTTCAACACACTCAGAATACATATGCTTTGACCATTTGGAGGATTGGAATCCCATTTGGAATATTGCCTGCACACGTAAATGCTAACTATGCAAATTATCTAACTTAGACATAGCTATATAAAGGTTTGCGTTTGATACAAGGTTGAGGAATTATTCTTTGAGCAGTGACTGTATATTAGACATGATCCTTACATGAATGAAAATTGTTATCCTGTAGCTCTGTCTGTATTACTGGGGGTTTGCAGCATGGCAGGCGTATTACATTAACCATCCGCTCTACACCCCTGCAAGTAAGTGCTCATTTTGTCACACATTACATTAGTTACCCTTTCAGTCGAATCACTTCGACGTTAAATATAAGAACTTGCCAGAGAGACCAAATGCCTTTGAGCTTTATACAAAAGGCCAATGAATATTGGCGTGCACTTGATTGCACTCAGGTACACCTCGTCACTGTATGAAGACGGCACGAGCAGAGTGCACATGCAGACTTTCGCTTCCCACTGAACAATCGTCTTTGTCAGACGTTGAAATGACATCCCCTGAAAGCCAGAATTAAAGTTTTATGACGTCTTTTTATGACGTCTTTTGGGCATCAAGTTTTGGTACAGGCGCCCGCTTCCGCTTTACTTTGGTCAGTTCAGAAGCCGATGCTGTCGTACTGTGCGCGGAGGTTGCTATCCTTACTTCATTGTGCCCAAAAAGAGCGGTGGGTAATGACCCATACTGGATCTGGAAGCTTTGAACCGGTCCCCTTTTTAAAAAAAAAAAAAAGACGCCGTTCAATATGCTCACTCCAAAGCGCATGCTAAAAAAATATGCATTCGGAGCCGGGATGGGCTCGCAGCCATCGACCTGAAGGACACGTACTTTCATGTCTCAATTTGCCTCGCCATAGACCCCTCGGCGGGTTGTGTTCGAGGGTCGAGCATATCAGTACCGAGTCTTACCCTCTGGTCTGTCCCTCTCTCTCCGCATCCTCAAATATCTTTTCACATTCGCAGGGACATCGTGCTACAGCACCTCACCAGCTGGGTCTTCAGGTCAGCTGAGAAAAGAGTAAACTGTCAGAGAAAAAAAAAAAGACGGAGAGTATCTCTTTTTTCGGCATGGAGCTGGACTCGATCGAAATGACTGCCCACCTCCAGCGAGCGCGCTCCATTTCACCATGCTGAAAGACATCAGACATCAGACATCACTGCTGCGTACACCAGACAAGATGGTCCACGCCCCCGCTGTATGCCACAACTCGCCCGCTATCTGCTCCGTGGAGTCACAAGCGGCTGAAATCGCTGCGTGCTTGGCAGGGATGCACCGACATGCAGCTGGCCTCCGGGGCTCAAGTACGCCTTTTTCCCCAGTGAGCCTCCTTGTGCAGACCCTGTGCAAGATCAGGGAGGACGAGGAACAAGTCCTGCTAGTAGCGCTGCACTGGCCCTCACGGACCAGGTTCACTGAACCCACATTCCTTGCGCCAGCCCCTCTCTGGAAAATCCCCTCTCTTTCTCAGGGGATGGGCACTGTATTGCACCCGCACCCTGATCTTCGGATTTAAAATATCTGACACTGAATACAGCGCTTCCTATTGCGCTCGCTTTCATCAAGAGGGTAGGGGATCTACAAGCCTTCTCTGTCGACTAAAAGTGCCTAGAGTTCGGCCCGGCTATGTGCCCAAGGTTCCCTCCTAAGCAGGTGGTGAACCTGCAAACTCTGCCCCGGGGAGGAGGTAGACCCAGCCTTAGAGTTGCTGTGTCCTGTACGCGTGCTGCGCCTCTACACTGACCGCACTCGGAGCATCAGACGCTCCCAGCAGCTCTTACTGCTATGCGGACAGCAGAAAAGGGAATGCTGTCCCCATTCTGAGGTTGGCTAAACAGTGGGTGGTGGATGCCATCTCCCTGGCTTATTTACACCAGGGAGCGCTATGCCCCTTAGGATTAAAGAACATCCTATGCACGGGCTCAGAGCGCCTCTCTAGCAGATATATTGGAGCTGCGGGCTGGACGACACCCATCCCTTCGCCAGGTCAGAAAAGAGAGTGAAACGACCTCTGCGGAGAGGCCGTGTCTTCTCGTGTCCTTAATCAGGACAGCAGGTGAGGGAGAGGACCGGCTGGTGCCGGCTTGCTGCGCCACTCCAACGGTATTCATGAGCCTAAAAATTCCTCAGTGTTCCCTTAAATGTGTGAAACCTGAGTCCTCCCTGCCCCGCAGTCGGACTAGAGCGGAGTAGCTCCAGCTGCGCTTCCTCCGGGTCTCCTTCGCCCAGAAGTGTGGCAAAATTCTCCACAGTCAGCCAGAAGTCTGTATTTCCCTTCAATTATATTCATAATCTCATCGATATATTGCATTTCCTTATTCCACATGCGAGAACTGTGTGTTAGTCATGTGCTCTACCCCCAACTTATGCTTCAGCACCACTGACAGCAACTCTGTAGGCTTCCCTTACAGAAAGCGAACCACCAAGGGTTGGGAAGGTTACGTGCAGATCCCTCTGCTGGCAAAATCGAAAAGTGTCTCGCCTGTCGGCACGGGGGTTTCCGCGTAATGCGGTCTCAGAGTCATGGCCTGATTCATGGGTGTTCCCATATGTAACGTCAAAATGATTTGATTGAAAGGCTAACGTCTATGTTACGAACGTAACCCACGTTCCCTAAAGGAGGGAACGGAGATGTTTCACTTTCTCCTGCCATGACTCTGAGGTCGTGCTGACCCTGGCTACGGCTCTTCAGCGAAAACCTGCATGTGCACTCTACTAGTGCTCTCTTATACTCACACAGTGACGAGGTGCACCTGAGCGCAATCAAGTGCACGCCAATATTCATTGGCCTTTTGTATAAAGCTCAAAGGAATTTGGTCTCTCTGGCGAGTTCCCATATGTAACATCTCCGTTCCCTCCTTCAGGGAACGTGGGTTACGTTTGTAACCTAGACGTTTTTATGCCTTAACCCTTTTTCATATTTCTAGTTTAATTCACTTTTCGAATGAACAGAAACACATACAAATAAAGTAACAGCTATTGTAACTGATAGCATTTTTAAAAAACATGGAAAGCTTTCTGAAGGTAATGTGAGTAATAAATGTTTCATGAACATAATGTATTCACAGCCATACTTGTGGGCTGGAGACATTTAAGCATCAAATGAATGAACTAATTGAGGTGTTTTCTTTGTAACTGTTCATGTGCATCTGTTTTTCCAGCTAAAGAGCAGATGGTTTGTGATCCATTGTGTTCAGAGGAAGGATGCTGGGGTCCCGGACCAGACCAGTGTCTCTCGTGTAAATATTTCAGCCGAGGAAAGGCATGTGTCAAGTCCTGTAACTTATATTTTGGGTGAGTACTGTGTGCAAACAAATCACTTGTGGTGTCATTATGCTAAAGCAGGGAACTTTCTTCAAAGTTATCATTTTTATTTAAAATAAATGACATCTTAAACTACTTTAGCTTGCAGTTGCCTTAATATGAATATGTTTTTCAAATGCAGATTTGTTCAGACGGGCTGCTGGCTCCAAAGATATATCTGCAGTATGACTATCATGATCAGACTATCAAGATCAAGGGATCAAAATGCTTTTAATGCTATTTATAACTCAAAGGAATATACAGACTCTTTTGCTTTTCTGGCAGGCTAAAAGAAATAACATGGAGACATGGAAACAGGCTTTGAAAAGAGCAGGCAAAATGTCCACTGCTAGGCTTTTATTTCCGAATGTGCTTGTGGCATTCAAAATCGAGTTAAAAATTTAAGAAATATGTGTGTAATGAAAATACAGCTTGCGTTCTTTGCATGTTTTCATTTTGCATAGCCTCTAATATCAGCTAATATCATGTTTATTAAAGGAAAAATGTTCTTTAAATACAAAAATAAAATGGTAATAATTTGAATTTGGGATTGCAAAAAGCAAAAATAATAGATCAAATATATACATTGTCATGCTAGTTTAAAACAAATCTCACCAAGTAGGAGAAAAACTCTAATTGTCTTTAAAGATTTTATTCTTTGCAAAGAAGGTCAAACAGTCATATAGAAACATACAGTTTGCTGCGGAGTGTGACCAAGAGGGAGGGCAGTCTTTTACTTTTATATCTAAATCTCACTCAAGGTTACAAACTCGTAACTGCTGCACTTTTTCACAAATAACACAAAACACTTCACTTTATCATTTATACTAAAACCTAATTTTCTTTTAGGATCCTTGTGACCCCTCAGGTCAAGTACAGACACCTACAGTATGGGTCCCCCAGCTGTCCCTCTCTCACCAATATAAATTAGTTTTCCTTCACACCATATTGTGTGTACGGAAAGTATTCAGACCCCTTTAAATTTAAATTTCTCACTCTTTGTTATATTACAGCCATTTGCTAAAATCATTTAAGTTCATTTTTTTCCCTCATTAATGTACACACAGCACCCCATACTGACAGAAAAACACAGAATGTTTGACATTTTTGCAGATTTATTAAAAAAGAAAAACTGAAATATCACATGGTCCTGAGTATTCAGACCCTTTGCTCAGTATTTAGTAGACGCACCCTTTTGATGTAATACAGCCATGAGTCTTTTTGGAAAAGATGCAACAAGTATTTCACACCTGGATTTCGGGATCCTCTGCCATTGCTCCTTGCAGATCCTCTCCAGTTCTGTCAGGTTGGATGGAAAACGTTGGTGGACAGCCATTTTTAGGTCTCTCCAGAGATGCTCAATTGGGTCTCAAGTCAGGGCTCTGGCTGGGCCATTCAAGAACAGTCACCGAGTTGTTGTGAAGTCACTCCATTATTTTAGCTGTGTGTTTAGGATCATTGTCTTGTTGAAAGGTAAACCTTCGGCCCAGTCTGAGGTCCTGAGCTCCTGGAAAAAACTCCATGCGAGCTTTCATGTGTCTTGCACTGAGGAGAGACTTCCGTCAGGCCACTCTGCCATAATGCCCTGACTGGTGGAGGGCTGCATTGATGGCTGACTTTCTTTACCTCTCTCACCAAGGCTCTTCTCCCCCGATAGCTTAGTTTGGCCGGATGGCCAGCTCTAGGAAGAGTAATTTAAGGATTATGGAGCCCACTCTGCTCTTAGGAACCTTAAGTGCAGCAGACATTTTTTTGTAACCTTTTCCAGATCTGTGCCTTGCCAAAATTCTGTCTCTGAGCTCTTTAGGCATTTTCTTTGACCTCATGATTCTCATTTGCTCTGACATGAATTGTGAGCTGTAAGTTCTTATATAAACAGATGTGTAGCTTTCCTAATCAAGTCCAATCAGTATAATCAAACACAGCTGGACTCAAATGAAGGCGTAGAACCATTTCAAGGATGATCAGAAGAAATGGACAGCACCTGAGTTAAATATAGGAGTGTCACAGCAAAGGGTCTGAATACTTAGGACCATGCAAATTTCTGTGTTTTTCTGTCAATGTGGGGTGCTGTGTTAACGAGGGAAAAAAATTACTTAAATGAGTTTAGCAAATGGCTGCAATATGACAAAGAGTGAAAAATTTAAGGGGGGTCTGAATACTTTCCATGCACACCCAGTTAAGGAACAATGCATTTTTTCCCTCTCTTTTTGAGTCCTGAGACCATTAGAGGTTTGATTCCTTAGATACTGCTGAAGAAACGTCTGGGTTACGTATGAAGAAGGGAACGGAGACGTCACGTCGGTGACCGACGAATAGGAATCTCGCCTCGAGATGCCAAAACAACTCTGCG
>JAUCNO010000385.1:1198354-1211454 GCA_032353835.1 Enteromius viviparus
TTTTTGCTGGTGCTCCTAACTTTTTGAAGTTGGGAGCACCAGTGCTACCAAATAAAAAAGTTAATTTCGAGCCCTGTCCTATAAACAGCAGTCCGAATAAAATCACCTCTTTGAAAATGTACAGTGTTGTACATTTGAGTTTAATTGGTTTGTGTTTAAATGAAGAGATTCTTGTGGACCACGCTGAACACATAATCAGAAGAAGAGAGAGCATTCTCTGCTTTGTATATTGATGAATTTTCACACAATAATTTGGGGAGGGTTTTTTCCTCTTGTCTTTGATGTACCACATCCGATATTGAATTTCCAAAACATTCATTATATTTATTTAGCCCAGTTTGTGTGCAAGTTTCCCTTGGAGTAAATGCCAACAGGAAGTATGCATGCACACGCTCATGTCACCGAAGCTCATCTGTGCCCTCTTGTGCACCGAGCCCATATCCACTGCAGAATAAGCAAATCCCAGCGGTGGTCTGTGCAGTTAGCAGCATTTCTTGATTTGAAAGTTTTGTGTGGATTTGCAGCAAGTGTGTTGTAAAGTTGATTAAAAGGTTTTCTGCTTGTGCAACGGGTTGAGCTCTCTCGGCCACCGTAGATATAAATGAAACTGCAGTTGAGTTGTTTTGATTAAATAACAATGACTAAAATGACAAAAAAATACAGGTAATTTACTAAATTAAAGTTCATTGACAGTATTTTTTTTGTTTGTTTTTTACATATTAAAAAAATGCGTTTTATAGCAAAAGCGGATAACTCAAATAGTCTTTTTTTTTTTTTTAGCCAACTCCATTCATATTTTAGACTTAAAAACACTTTAATCTTTATAATCTCCTCATGACAATGTAGAGGCCTGGCAAACTTTATTGTTGTGGTCATAGACTGTATGTATGTGATTTCACACAGAGCTTGTACAAGGTTCCATGAAAACATTCAGCTTTAGCACGTGTTCATCAAAATGATCCATCCTTGATCACTTTTAGACAGCTATGACTAGCCTTGTCATCTGACCTAAATATAGTGTGGTGATTTTCTAAAATGCAGGTACTGGCTTCTATTCAGGAACAACAAGGGCACTTGTCAGCTTCTGCAGTAAAACATGATCTCATGTTCAGAATCGGATCGCACTATGTGTAGAGAATAATGCAGGCCAGTCAGTTCCTTTTTAATTGTTTTTTGCAAATAAACTTTTCATTTGAGTAAGATTCACCGTGGGAGAAGACATTTTGTTGCTGGTGTTTTTATTGTTTTACTTATTATAAATGTCCTGTCATTATTATTCCTTTACAATTATTCAACTAAATAAAAATATCTACATTTACACAGAATATTGCATCTAGTATTTTACAGTACAAAAAAAAAATTATGAATGTAATTTTATATATTAAAAACATTTTTTTTTTAAAGAACTCACCCCATGAGCTTCCTGCCACACATGTAGGAGGTCATATTTCCTCATTAGTAGGATTTGCTGTGTCTGGTTTGGTTTTAATTGTTTTTGTCCCAATCAGGGTCACACTGCTGGTCTGCATCATCTAATGACCAATGTGCAGATCATCCGCAGCGGAGCCCCTGCTCTGCAGATCGGCTCCACCGCTGCCCCTCAGCATCCATTCGCCTCACATTTACCCAGAGGTGAGTTACAGATTTCAACCAAGTTACAGATTTCAACCAACTGTGATGTTGGCGCTCTGACTGATTTTGTTCTGCTGTCACAGGAGCAGCTGCAGCGGCGGTGATGTCAAGTTCCAAAGGAACCACAGTGCTGAGACCAGCAGCCTGTCCGAGCTCCGCCCAGGGGCAGCCTACACTCCAGCACATTATCCACCAACCGATTCAGGTTCATACATCTAACACCAGTTGTGACAGTTCCTTTGAACACAGATTAATCCCAATGTGTTTCATACATATCTGTTTATGTTACAGTCTAGGCCTATAGTCACTACCTCAACGGCAGTGCTGCCTGCAGTAGTGGCTCCGGTGACTGCAACCAGACCTCAGTCTCCGGTTATCACTACAGTGGCTGCCCACTCTGGAGACATGTTACACGGGTAAGGCGCACCGTAATTAAACATTTTCGGATGGCTGAACCTAAAATGGTTGATTTGCGCTTCTGCAATTAGACTCAGTCAGGGTCTGTTTCGTGGATAAGTTACAACAGGTAACAGGTTTAATAATTTTAGGTGATGTATGAACGTCACTAAACATTTGTAGCTCATTGGTAATACAGTTTATATCATAATCTCAAGTCTTTTTTTTCGAATTCTGACAATAAATAGTAATAAATATAAGATATGTAATCAGTGTTTCAACTGTGGAAAGCTGGTAATAAATCAGCTTGTAAACTTGTTAGGTAAACATATATTTGCATAAGCCATTTACTGTCTATTGTTTATTTATCAACTAAAACTTTAGCGAGGAACGTTATATGCACATTATTACATTTTAAATTATATTGTTAACTCGTTTTCATGACATTTATTTAAACATACATTATGTAATGAATAGAATGGTTTATCATCTCTGTTTATTTGTTTTGATTTTCTGGATTTCAGTCGCTCGCCAATGACGATCCACCCTCCCCAAGCCACCTTGAGTATCCAGCGCCCTCCGCCCTCACGGGACACACCCACCCGGATCACCCTGCCCTCCCACCCTGCCATTGCTGCTCAAAAAGCTCTTTCTCACTCTGTTGCACAGGTTGAAATCATTCTGCCTCATCCTTTTGGAAATATTAAAATAGCAGGAAGTTATACCTCTCTCTTGCTCTGTCATAGAAGCCCATCTTCAGCACTGTGACACCTGTTGCTGCAGCGACAGTGGCTCCGATTCAGGCCACCAACACTGCACCATCACCCACTACAACAGGTGGGTAAAAAAATCTAGTCTTCACATCAGGGCTTGACATGGGCACCTGCCAAATGCGGGTAAAATTCGGCTGTGGTGGGTAAAAACTTTAATCTCACTAGACACTTTGGCGGGTAGATTATTCTTTGGTATATTTTTGTTGTAGTTTTCTCTAAAGGCATCTGCATTGCAACGTAATATCACTCTGTTAGCAGTGATAACCTGCCGCCGATGTCTGACTCGTGAACAAACTGTTCTTTTTAAGTCGGACATTTTTATACTATTTTTATATTTTTAATTACAGTTGTTTTTATGCATTTATTTATTTTTGAGACTTTTTATCAGAACGGTCAAATTATTCATTAACTAAAATGAATTTGTCAAAGCTGTTCTCAACATCAAAAATTCGGCACTTTTAGACAAATCCAAATCAAATTCGGTGCTAAACAGGGCATGGCATTAACACAACATTATACATTAAGCAACATTACACGACCAAGTCAACGAAGTACCCTGAAAACCACTGTTGCAAATTTGACATAATAGCCTAATAGTTAATGGTTGTCTAATAGTTAATATTAAAGGATTATTACATTTTAGTTCAGTATTTAAATTTAAATTTATTTAAATGATGATGATGAGTGTGTTTGCTCCATTTAATAAAAGATCAAGAGTTCGAGATCAGAGCAGAACAGTCGCAAATATGCAACACACAGAGCAGCGCTGTTTTTTTAATGCATAATTCGTAGTTTTGAATTTTGAAACATTTGAGTCAATAATTTAGTGGTCCATTCATAAGGACAGGCACTTCTTTATTCTTAAATGATTCTCAGCCGTCTGAACTAGAGAGCGGATCGGGCCGCATTTCTCTGTCCGAGCACGATCCCAGTCTGACACAGTTAAAATATATTTTGACACATGTCATGCACTTTTTAGTGTGGAAATCCCGCTTTTATTAAGCAACTTAATAAAACTTGAAATATTTGTATGCATTATTAACTCATATAAAATGTAATTTCCTATCAAGAAAATTGTGGCCAGTGAAAATGCTGAGTGGCCAGTAAATTTGAAAACCACTAGCCACAGTGACTGGTTAGCAAAAAAGTTAATGTCAAGCCCTGCTTCACATCCATTCATATTGCAAAGACATATTGTTTGCATATGTATTACAGTACTAAAGGCCTGCTGTGTCATTTTAACACATTTTTAAAGGCTCCACCCCTCACACTCAAATATCCAGTAGCAGTATTGTCACAATGACGGTGGCCTCGCACTCCTCTCATGCCACAGCAGTGACCACATCCACCATCCCTGTGGGTAAGTTACCTATAACTCATCTGCTCTGGAATTGACTTATTTCTAGCACGTGTTGTCTAATATTTTAAATATATTAAGTGATTCAATACGAGATATCGCTTTTCACAAAACAAATCATTGCAAAGCAAAAGTTTCTACATCATGGCTGAAATGTACAGTAAAAATATAGATATGAGATTTTGCATTTATTAGTCTGATTTGTCAGTCATTGTGACATTCAGTTTAGTATGATGAAGAATTAAATCACATCGCAGAAATGAATGCACATGCAACCATAGAGGAGTTCTGTTACTTGAGCTGGGAAAACACTGCATAATTTTCAAAGAAGTGGGTTTCAAATATGAAACTTGGATTTACATACATTGAATTAATTCTGCATT
This sequence comes from Enteromius viviparus, assembly GCA_032353835.1. Taxonomy (NCBI): domain Eukaryota; kingdom Metazoa; phylum Chordata; class Actinopteri; order Cypriniformes; family Cyprinidae; genus Enteromius; species Enteromius viviparus. The sequence continues at coordinate 1,202,896 of JAUCNO010000385.1, forward strand.
CAATCTGATAGAAGCTGTACTTGAATAGCTGGAAATTGCTGCCTGGAGGCATAACGACTGTATCGGCAGACTGAACAGACTTGATCTAAAATGACTGTAGTTGAATGCATAAAACTTTGTGCATGCATTTATTTAACAGTCTGGGAATGCACCTTTGCATAGTTGCAAGCAGAGATTTTCCTACAAAATTTTGTTTGTAAAATAGTAAAAGCTTTAACTGATGGAATTAACTTGATTTTTTTGCCTTGTCTGTTTTAGCTAAAGTGGTCCCACAGCCCATCACACACACGTCACCACGTATCCAGTCTGAGTACACGGGAGAAAGGGGCAACCTCATCCCTATTTCTGGTCACCGCTCTTCTCCCAACCCCATCACCATGGAGAACCGCGCTGACAACAGGTGCGCTCTTTTTCCACCTACTTTACATTGAAAATGTGTTTTTGCCAGCAAACTGGCTATTTTTGCCTCCGATATAGGATTACCATATGTCTGCCTTGCTTTTGGTAAGATGTTTTATGGCTCTCCACAGACAATCTGTTCCAGTGCAGTTTCAGTACTTTCTGCCCACCTACCCATCAGCACCGTACCCGCTGACCCACACATACACCCCCATCACCAGCTCTGTGTCATCCATACGCCCATATCCAGGTACTGTGGTGCTACATCGAATTAGATAAATGATTTCCTTCCACTGCAAACTTGATTTGGTGGGTACTGAAAAATGTTGGTTTTAGATTATTAACAGTTGTTTGTCGTGTGGCTCAGTAACTGCTCAGGCACCCAGTGCAGCCATGCCCACTCAAGCCAGTGTAGGAGCAGTTCATCTGAACTCCATGCAGCTGATGACGGTGGACCGCATCACTCAGATCAACACTCAGAACATCCAACCGGCTGCCATGACAGCGCAGGGCATACAACCCACACCCATCCCAGCCCAGGGCCTTCATACATCTGCCCAGATCACCACCCCGAGCATTCAACCTACACCCGTCAACCAACAACAGCCCCCAGCAGAGTCTAAAGCTTCAGGTGAGGCACCTCAGATCAGCTGTGATCAATCTTAAAGGTTTAGCCCACCCCAAAATGAAAATTGTGTCATTAATCACTTACCCCTATGTCGTTCCAAACCCATAAAAGCTTTGTTCATCCTTGCAATTTAAGATATTTACATGAAAAACAGGAGGCTTGTGACTGTCCCATTGACTGCCAAACAGTTGCCACTGTCAAGGTGCAGAAACATGTGAAAGACATCGTCTGGTTTGGCAATTGTTTAGCAGTCAAAAGCGATAGTCAAGGCCCGGATATACTAAAGTATCTTAAATTGTGTTCAGAGGATGAACAAAGCATTTACGGGTTTGGAACAACATGGGGGTGAGTGGTTAACTTTGGACTGGAGTAGCACTCAAGTGTTTCTGTTGTGTTGTTTTTTTCAGTTGTTCTGGCTGATTGTTCCACGCTGGTGGCTAACTCCATTAGCAATGCCTTCAGCAACAGTCAGCCTGCCACTACTGTGACTCAGACGCACAATCAGAGTGCCAACGCTGGAACCTCTTCACTTGTGACGTCTCCTCGACCCAGTATTTTGCGCAAGAAACCTGCAAATGAGGGGTGAGCACAAAAAACACTATTGACATGTTCTCCTTAGTATTGTTCAAGTTAAAATGTCACAATGATATGTCCACGTCGTATTTTACCAACAAAAAAAATACACAACAATCTGGCACCAATTTACAAATATTTATTGTGTGCGTACATTAAATTGGCCCAGTAGAAAGCAAAAGGGAATCTGAATTCATGTTTCGCCTCAAAATGACAAACAAAATTATCTTTTGAAAATTATGACAAAATTATTTTTGAGTACTATTTTCCCAAGTATAATGTCGTTTTATATGAAGTGTAATATTTAATCTAAGAAAACATTTTGATTACTGTAATGCATTAATCAAAATCATTTTATTTCCAGAAAACATCATTTAAAAATTCTTCCATTACTACTACATGTAGTAATATTAACAATTCATAAACAAATATTTTCTGAATTAATTTTTTTTTTTTTTTAATGAAGTCTGTTGTTAATTGTCATCTAAACTGTTTTATATTGAAAAAATATTACACAATTCTGCTACTAAAAGGTTTTAGGTATTTGCTTCTTTACATAAAATATAATAAAAAAAATTCTAAATTTAAAGAATTCAGAATGGTTTGTTTAAATATGACAGTTTTAACTATATAGGACCAACACTTTTCTTTTTATGAGAATCATGTTTATACAGTGGGTACGGAAAGTATTCGGACCACCTTAAACTTTTCACTCTTTGTTATATTGCAGCCATTTACTAAAATCATTTAAGTATATCTTTTTCCCTCATTTATGTACACACAGTACCTCATATATTTTTTTTTAGCAAACTCCATGACAGGCTTTCATGTGTCTTGCACTGAGGAGAGTTAAATATATGAGTGTCACAGCGAAGGGTCTGAATACTTGTGTCCAGTGTTGGGCACATTACTTAAAAAAAAAAGTAATTAGTTATAGTTACTTATCACAAATAGTACCTGAGTTACAGCCTTATAAAAGTAACTAATTATCAGGTAAAGTAACTACTGGTGGTGGTGCTTGTTTATCATTTAATGTTTCTATAAAAACCGGGGCAAAGAATTATAAGATAACAAAACTACAAATTCTACTAATAATAACAAAATAAAACGCAGTAAGTATTAATGAGCTGCAGGGGTTCATGAATATTAATTACGTAGTTATACGTTTGCTCAAATTGATTTGCTGAAATCAAAACAGGGACAATATTAGGTGAGCGCCAGCCAATAAGATTGTCATTAGCGCATTAGTCCCGCCCACTACCAGAGAAACCAGCAGGAAAACGCAACAAAGAATGTCGTTTACATGTAGCGCGTCAAGTCTGCATGTTATGAAAGACTCTTGCTCTTCATCTTTCTAAAGAATCCATGCGTCTTCAGAGTTTATGGTAACTTACATCAAATACAGCTACACTGCGCATACATTGAGATGGACTGAAAAATGCTAATAATATTATATTAAATTAGTAACGCCACATTTTATTGTCAGTAACGGTAACGGCGTTGTAACGGGGAAAACAGTAATTCGTTTGATTACTCGTTACTGAAAAAAATAACGCAGTTAGTAACGCCGTTTATTTAAACGCCGTTATTCCCATCACTGCTTGTGACCATGTGATATTTCCATTTTCTTTTTTAATAAATCTGCAGAAATGTCAACAATTCTGTGTTTTTCTTTTAATATATATATTTTTTTTTTTACAAATTAACTTTTTTTCTTTGAGTTTAGTAAATGGCTGCAATATAACAAAGAGTAAAAAATTTAAGGGGGTCTGAATACTTTCCGTACCCATTGTATATTGTAGTTTTCACTAAGGTTTTAAATAAGTTTTTTTTATTTGATTAACTTTCATTTTATTTCCATTATTGCTTTTTTCATATTTCTTAATATTTTATTAGTTTATATTTTTGTTATAGTTTTAGTAATTTTAGTACTTCAACAAACATTTAAATTAGTTAACTAATGACTTTACAAAACTGAAAACATCTTGTTTATAGTTTTGGATTTAGTTGGTAAATAATTGCAACACTAATCAAAACGATTTATTGTAGATTTTCATGACATTCTAAGCATACTAAGTTTTTAGTTTAGTAGTTTAAATTTGGAAAAAATATCTATCTGTCTGTCTCTGTGTGTGTATGTATGTGTTTATATATTTATATAATAGAAGTTCTCAAAGCTATTATTAATCTGTCTCTGTTGATTTATTAAAGTGCTGCTGTTAGGAAGAACCTGATCCCAGGTCAGCTCAGTGACTCCATAACCCCCAGAATCGATGGACACATCAGAAGTGCAGGATCACCTCGTCCTGCAGGGTATGAAGTATTTACATTGATCTTATTGATTTTTGTAGTATTTCTTGGTCTTCCACTGCCACTCAGCTTGTTACACTAAATCTCCAAACTCTTTGGCAGAGTGAAGCCTAAACCTGACATCCACATGAGTCTCGCTCCATCATTAGCCGCAGCAATAGAAACAATCCCTAGCCAGGGAACTGAACAGCAACCTCAACATGTGGGACCACCTCCCTCCCAGCTGGCTTCTCAACCTCTCTCCTCTCTCCTGACGTCAGTAGCGCCTCCCTCTCAACCCGCTCCTGCTCTTTCAGCCATACCTGCTGCCATGGCAGTCACCCCACCAATCCCGTCCATGGTCAATGTAGTGGCCCCACCCTCTCAGCCAGCTGCCAGCACTAATTCAGCATGTGCCATCAGCTCCACCCTCCCAGAGATGAATATTAAGCAGGAGGTGGAGCCAATGGATAGTACAAAACCAGGTAGGGTCTTCATGTTGCACTAATAAACAACCTTGGAAATGAATCCACTTTAGTCAATATTTTACATATTTAAAACAATGAAAAGGATGTAGAATGATGTTATATTTTAGAGAAACGCAAACCAGGAGGCAGAATTGTTAGTCACTTCATGGTTTCACAAATAAGGCGTTTTCTCTTTCTCGCTGGCATCAGGGCCAAACAGTGGTGCACAGATGTTGGCAGTCCCTGCAACAGACATCACCCCTGGAGCTTCACCCAGAAAGAAGCCCCGCAAGCAACAACATGTCATCTCCACAGAGGAAACCGAGATGATGGAGACCAACAGCACAGACGAGGAGAAGTTCCCACCCGAACCCCTCAGCCAACGTGCAGAGAAACGCAAGTCCCCTCCTAAAGAATACATTGGTAAGCTTCCTTACTATGAAGCTCCAGAAGTGGCTTTATACAGTTTTCACTTTATAGGACAATGGTGTTTTCATTTTTTATGATTCGTTTTTTTTTGTTAGTCTTAAATCCTATTCAAATAATATTATTCCCGGTTTCAAAGACGAGGCTTAAGCCTAGTCCTTGACTTAATGTAAATCCTAATTGGACTACGGCCTAATCCTGGCTTAGGCTAAACCCTGTCTGTTAAAATTTTTGTATTTTATTTTATTAGGTTAACTAACTAATAATATGTCAATATTAAGCCTTAAAAATAACTATTCAAATATGAATCCAAAGCATGCGTGACACTCAGTGTTTTCAGCCCCTGCTATATCTCAGTATATAATTACATGAACATATGAACATAATCTCTAGTCACTTTATGAGCATTTTACCATTTCTTTTGAGTACAGCTATCATCATATCATATACAAACACAATCTTAAAGTGCCCCTATTATGCCATTTTAAATGTTGCTAATATTGGTTTATGAGTCTCTTAAAACAGGTTAACATGTATGCAAGGTCAATAAACATTTTTCTCCAAAAATAGATTTAATTTTACTTAATTTCTAAATGATTCGTAAACCCCTCGTGTGAAGCAGTTCAAAGAATCAGTTTGTCTAAACCCCTCCCTCCCCTGAGCCCTCAATGCTGTGATTGGTCAGATGGCGCAGTCCTTTATGATTGGTCTACAGCTACAGCGGGTGTCGGAAAACGGAAAGCCCATTGCCATACCTGAATGACAGCAGGATACAGTGTTCTCTTGACATGATGTTACTGTATTTTACTGTTTGTGGGCGAGGCAAGTTGTTTGTGATGTAGAAAGTGGGCGGACATTATGCAAATATGTTACTTAGTGACATGAATCCGTAACAGAAAACAATTTGAATTGCTGACGACTCGTTTAGGCAAATATTAGCTGACTCACAATTTGTAAAAAACAAACCAAAAAAACCTGAATTTTAGGGGAATAAAGAACATTTCAATGGCCTTTAAAAATGTGATTTTTGTTAAAGTGCCCCTATTATGCCTTTTCAAATATGTTTGTTCATGCAGTGTGTCATGTAGCTGTGTGTGAACATAAACTATCTGCAAAGTTGTGATGCCGACAGTGCACGATAAATGAAGTTATTGTCTATCAAAAAAAAAAAAAGTCGGCTCACATTCACCTAAATGAGTGGTGAGCAATTTGAATCTTTCTCTTTTACCGAGCCACATCACTAAGTAACATATTTGCATAATCTCCGTTCACGTACTGCGTCTCGAACAACTTGCTCCGCCCACAAACAGTACAATCCCCACGTGGATTACATCATGTCAAGAAGACTGTATCCTGTGAGTGTTGATTCATCTTTCAGAAGGGCATGTAAAACAAATTAACAAAGAATGAGCGGTTAACATTAATTTTTTCAACAACACCTCAGCAGTACAGTCTCTTGTTGTGTTCGTGTCATTTTACTGATGAGTGCTTTTCCAAACTTATGCTGTGTAACAACCCTGCACATGTCTTGGTAACCGGCTAACTTATGTTTCTGTAGTTCTGTTGCTCAGCTGTGGGCCTAATGCAGTCTAATACTGTGATTAATGCAGCTTGTCTGTCTGTCTGTCTCATTAGTTTAAGCAATGATAAACAATGTTTAACACAGTTTTAACACATTATACAGTGTTGAAGTTCACAACGTAGAGGTGTGCCTGATTCACTTACAAAAGCAAATTGGTAGTCCGTACTTTCCACGGTAGTCCATGTTAACTGCAGTAGTTGACATATTCTCTCTAAAAGCACCTCTAGTAAGATCAGATAGTATAGTTTTAGTACAAGCTCTGTGGAGCGCTGTAGCGGTAGACCAATTATAAAGGACTGCGCCATCTGACCAATCACAGCAGTGAGGGCTCACAGGAAGGAGGGGTTTAGATAGACTCTTGGAACTGCTTCACACGAGGGGAATCATTTAGAAATGAGGTAAAATTAAATCTATTTTTAGAGAAAACCTAAAGGATACATGTTTTAAGAGACTCAAAAAACAATATTAGCAACCTTTAAAATGGCATAATAGGGGCACCTTAAACATTTGATAAGTTGCTTTTAAAATATGTAAGTTTCATTCGATTAATATTTATTTGGTACATTTATTTTTTACATTTGTTATCTATTTAAAACAGTCTAGAAAAAATTAAAACAAATCCAGAAAAATTAAATAATAAAAAGCTTTCACAGGGCCCTATTTTTGCCATTAAATTTGTGTCGGGGGAAATATAGAATTCATTTTATTATACTCACTTTAACTTTTAAATTTTTTTACATTAATTTTTTTTGTTTTTACTTAAAATCATAACACTAAAATTAAAACTCATTGTTCTCTCTCCTATTTCTGAACAAAACTTAGAATACAGTATCCTAAGACTCCTTACTGCCTTCTGCCTGTGAAAGCCAACCTTTGTTCTGAATAGTACATTATGAAATGGCAACAGTGGTGGTGTCGTAACATAACTGAACAGAGGCCAAACTTAATAACATTGCTGGATTAAAGATAAACCAACATAGAGATAAATATCTTTGTAAACTGTCCTGGAAATGACTAGCAACTACAGTTGCACTGATGGCACCAATTATGGGACTATCTGTACTTTTTTTTTTTATTTGATATGAAGTTCTCACAGAAACCCAGTTAAATTAATGAGACATTGTAGCCTGTAAAGTCAATATTAAGTACATCCGTTTGCTCATCTGTTTGCAGATGAAGAGGGAGTTCGGTATGTTCCTACCCGAGTTCGGCCTCCGATCACTCTTCTGCGCCACTACCGCAACCCCTGGAAGTCGGCGTACCACCATTTTCAGAGATACAGCGACATTCGTGTCAAGGGTCTGTCTAGGCTCATCACACAGTGTCTTATATGCATTAACACAATGATATAGTCTGTCATCATTTAATTAACACCAGATTGTGTTGTGCAAACAGAGGACAAGAAAGGCTCCCTGCAGGATGTGGCCAGTCAGAAAGGAGTGGTGTGTAGAGCCCAGGGCTGGAAAATTCACCTCTGTGCAGCTCAGCTCATGCAGCTGGTGAGACTTTCTCTTTAATTCATTACCAGACAGTGAAGATGTCAAGCTTATTTCAGGATGAGTGTGTTTTTTTTTTTGTCACTTGTCTGCAGACAAATCTAGAGCATGATGTTTACAGTCGTCTGACGACGCTTCAGGAAGGACTCATCCCGAAGAAGAAGCCTGGAGCCAATGATGATCTTCACCGCATAAATGAGCTCATTCAGGTTAGAGCCACTGATCATTTCTACCTATACTTTGACCACTTTTTATTTTTTATATATATATATTCATTATAATTTTCTTTTTTTATTCATTAGTTACAGTCCATGTTTATATTTGATTACCTTTGCGTCATTGCAGTGCTCACTGAAATGAATTTTTAACGCCCTAATAAATTATTTTATCAAATTGGTTAATAATAATGGCTTAGTGTAATAAGTATGGAATATATATTCTTAGTAACATTTTACAATGTGTCATTTGTCAACATTAATGTGTTGACTAACATGAACAAACTATGAAAAATACATTTATTATGTATTTATTCATATAAGTTAACATTAGTTAATACAATAATTAAAGGTACAGTATGTAAGAAATTTATTGTAATAATCATACAATGTCTCTGTTATGTTCCACAGGCATTAAGAAAACATGTTAATTAAAAGTACTCATATCACTGACAGCAGTCGTACAGCCTGGATATTCTCGTTT
>JAUCNO010000385.1:1215687-1225812 GCA_032353835.1 Enteromius viviparus
TTTAAATTTTGGATAGGAATAATAATAATAAGTTTAAATAGTATATCAGTAAGTTGGCTTTTTCAAGCCAACTTAATAATAAATGTTTCTTAAGCAGCAAATCAGCATGCTAGAATGACTCCTGAAGGACCATGGCACTAAAGAGGGCAGTATTTTATAGCATAATAAACAAAAAAAAATCTTACCCACCCCAGCCTTTTGAAATATTGTATATTATATACACACTTTAACACATAAACCTTTTATATACATTTATTTTATTAGATCCTGTTTGGCTTAAGTTTAAATACTAAAAGAGGCGCTTCGGGATAGAGATGTACTTTGAGTTTTGCAATAAGGAAGTCCATAACCTTTTCTATTGGTCAGCATTAATGGTTTCTTATTATGTACAATATTATATATATATATATTAAAAAATATTACAATCAATAAGGTATTAATAAGGATATAATTTTATAAATAAAATTTAAATAAAATGAAAATAGCATTGCCATTTTAAAAACAAATAAAGCACATCTTTGTTGTTTAAAACAGAAGAGCAGACAAAAATGCAAAGGGGGAAAGTGGGAGATTTGGGACTGAACATGACGCAGGGCGGACTCAAATCTTTGTTCCTGTGAGGCTCTTTTGTGTTGTAAGCATGTGCATTCCCACTGTGACAACTACTGAAGAATAGGTGACAAAACACTTCAGCTTTCATATTATAGCTGCCCTCTAGTGGCTTGAACATGTAAGGAGCAAGGAATGAATTGTTTATAGACAGGTTCATTTCGTTCCTCTTATATATGGACAGAATTGCACTAAAATGTTATATTAACGTCACCAGCGGCTTGAAACCTTCCAGATGGGATAAAGCTGTTAAGGTATAATTCTAGTCATTTATACCTTAGGCATAATGAACTCACCTGCTGAGACAAAGCGCTGGTCTGCCGAGGGGACAGCTGCTGGTCGTAAAAGGCATCACCAAAGACACTTCCGAGAATGGATGAGTGCTAAAACAAGAACACATTACATATAACCATCCACAAAGAGGTGCAAAATAATCACTCACCAATGCATTTATCCCAGGACAGGATCTAAATCCACAAAAAATTCTGCGTCACAATTCATGATGCAAGACAACACTAATTCTGCATCACCATGTTTGACATAAAGACATTTTGGCTAATTTCAAACACAAATATAGGTTGCAAGTGTACTTTACAGAAATGCATCACCTTGTTAAAGCAACAGATGAACAAAAACCTAAGCCTAAAACTTTTAGAGACCAACAGGAAGGAGTTGCATATCATGATTCCCTCTCTTAAACTTTTCATATGGATACTAATTTCTATACATAGTGTATAAAACTCAATGTTGCATTTTATTATGCCATGTGATTACATGCATATAGTACTACATTAATTTACAAAAAGTATTTTTTTAGATTGCAGAGCTATTTTTGATTTATAAAGAAATTACTTCTGCATTTTCAATGTTAATGAAATACTGCATTTTACAAACACAAGGAGAGGTCTGCATTTTGAAAAGGTCTCTTCTATGAATCATTAGGAATGCTTTTGGCTGAAGCAGTGTTTTTTTTGCTGCTCCAAAATAATAATTATAAAATACTTTTTCCCCCCAGAGTGAAGCCCTCATTATTTTAAGTTCCTTGGCTTTGGCACCTGAACTGGCTGTATTTGTTTGTTTTTACTACACAGAAGTCTTTAATTTTTCAATATTACTCTTCAAATCTGTAATTTTTTTATGGTTAAAAGCACTTATAATAAAATACTTAAGAAAATGTTTTTGTCATACTGATGCAACCACCAGTTTTGCTCAAAATGCACAATGATCCGGTGAAAGGATGCATAACAGCAACGGCACTTTGAGTATGACGTACATTCAAATTGCCCTATATCGCTACTCAGCATGATACACAGAACGAGTAAGTGGTGCTTAGACACACAGCAAAGCAGCCGGGATCAGAGACTGGGAGACACGACTGGACTTGGACACACAGAGCGGCTAAAGGGACAGGCTCCAGATCGGCTCCAAACAAAAAAAACTACAGGAGGAAGCAGCGGCTGCTGGATTCGCCCTTACTTGAGGCGAGCCCCCCGGAGAGAAGCCTTGATTGGAGACCGGAGAGGTTGGAGACTGATTGGCCGAAGACCCCACCCTACAGCGGTACTGCTGGAGGGAAGCAGCCTATATGGGACAACACCAAGTTAGACCAGCAGAGCCCCTGTAGGGGACCTCTGACTCAGGGTATGTGGCCTGTGGCTCTCAATAATGTACAATGTCTCTTGTCATGTAAACTCTGCAGTCTGGACATTTTCACTAGGACCATGTTATTATAAGACCACATAATAATACATTTTTCTTTCCGCCTTTACTTGGTAGTATAATATTCAGATTTCTTCATTTTGTCAAGACTGAGGATTTGCTAAAAACAAAACAGAGAACTGAGAAAAAGAACACTGCTTGTTAAAATTCAATACTTACTCGACCAGTCAAATGTCAGTATGTGTTTGTAATGCTTTATTTATGTATATATATATATATATATATATATATATATACAACAATGTTTGACCTAAATGCCTGTCCATTTATGCTTGAAGGTAATTTTACAGATAATATAAAGTTAAAAGGTTTGGGGTCAGTAACAATTTTCAATATTTCTGAAATAAGTCTGTTATATAAACGCTCACCAAGGTTGAATTTATTTGGTTTTTTTTTATTAAAAAGCTATTTAATGTATATAGCTGTTTTCAATTTGAAAATAGTTTAAAACACCATTTCTTCCTCTAATGGCAGGGTTTTCACATGAAGCTTCAGAAATCATTGTAATATGCTGATTTTCCATCATCACTGTTGAATCCAGTAGTGCTCCGTAATATTTTTGTGGAAACCATAGTAGATTTTTCAGGATTCTTTCATAAACAAAGTTCAAAGAAACTTGACATGAAAAGTAATCTTTTGATTGTCTTCAGTAAATTTTTTGTTCAATTTCATGCATATCCTTGCTTAATAAGTTAATATTTTATTACTGACCCTAAATGTCTGAATGGTAATGTTATTTCACTTTTCTTTTTTTTTTTAAATGGTTGAAGGTGGACAAGAAAGTTAAATCTCATAGCAGTGACATTTCTCTCAAAAAACTGACACTTTTTGAAATTTTCTTACAATTACATGCTTAATCTTTTAATAATGTTGTGATAATCAAGTTTAATAAAGATTACCAACAAGCTACACGATATCGGGTTCAGTATCGCAAATGAATCACCCACAAAACTGAAATTGTTATTGCATAGCTTGTCCTTGATCTTTGGCTCTGTGTATTAACTGCTGCTCCATTTGAAAACAGATGACGGAGATTGCGCAAGATGACAATATGTATATACCACATACATATTGCTATTTTCAACATTTGTGTATAATAAGCAGGTATTCCCACAAATCTGACTGATACATTATTTGTTGTCATTTTAAATGAAACTAAACCTTTCAGTGCCCTGTATGATCGGACTGACAGACTGTACACGGAGGTAAGTGTTAAGATGTGATCTTACCGTGTTAATATCAATGCCCACAGAGGTTTGCGTCTGACTGCCAGAGACAGCAGGCAGCTGGGTGTTCTGCTGGAGCTGAGGAAGCCCGCCGACCCCCTGCGTCTGTGTGGACGGCTGGCTGAAGAACGCATACTGAGCCAACTGCTGCTCCAGCGTCATGGCGTCTATCGACACCGCCTATTCAACACAGATCCATGCTCTATTAGCATCCGAGTGATTAGATTAGCATCTAATGTTCCCTCTGTAACACCAGCTCAACACTTGGAGGGCTGAGAGCAGCTTTACCTGTGCGAGAGAGAGCGGAGGAGAGAGGGTGGGCGACAGCTGCTGAAGACTCGGGTGCTGCTGGGAGTCTGTGTTGAGGATCAGGGGAACTACATTCTCATGGCGGCGCTGAATGCTCACTGTCGCTGTGGGCTGGGCTGATGTCACACCTGATGAGAGTAACGACAGACTTCAATACTTTAGATTGAATATAAAATTTGACAAAGCTAGCAGACAAGATTTCTCAGATTGTTTTAACCAGAAAGAGAATAAAGTGGCATCTAATACATACATAATATAATATTTGGGCTTATGTTGGGCCACAAATGTCAAAAGTTACCCTTCATGATCAGAGTGAGAGACCGTAACAGATGTGGGCATTTTATATAAACAACATTCATTTATTTACTAATTTATTTTACTGTGCAGAAATGTTTCTGCAGTATATCACAAACATTTTACTTTTAAAATAGTAGCAAATTAATGCTATTAACTTAAGCTTTTATCACCTTCAAATCAAACCTTTCTTATGGAAAAAAGGCTTTGAAATTGTTATCCATGCTTTCATCTCTTCATGCCTTGATTATTATAATTCATTGTTTTAAGGGTTGTCTGTCTCTACCATTTCCCATATTCAAATTATACAAAATGTGGCTTCTCGTTTGCTTATGGCCAATAAATGGAATCATATTACATCCACATTTACACTCTCTGAATTGGCTACTGGTTCAATACCGCATTGATTTTTCAACACTTGCTACTTGTTTATAAAGTCCTTAAAAATGTAGCCCCTAAATACCTCTAAAATATATTACTTATTCACAATCCCACTAGATTGCTTACACCTTTACCGGTAATAATTAAGGTTAAATGTACTTACCATTATACAACAATACATTGAGCATAATTGCTGTACATAAAAAGTAACCCTAATCCTAACCATTTAGTAAGTACATGTAGTTAGTCTAATTAATTTTATTCAGTACTTAAATTTCTGAGTTCAAACCAATGATAAAACTCATCTTTTTATTGTGCTTTTTACTTATTTTAATTGTTCATGTATCATGTACAGTACTATGTTGTTTTAAATGCATTACAGAAAAGAAATATGAGTGTGAGCTTTCTGGAAATCTAAATCATATCAATTTAAAATATTTTTAATTTTAAAAAATTTATCATTTTAGTTAGTTGTCAAAACTTGTCATTACAGCAGATGTACCATTGAAAACCTATTAACCTACATTGGGGCCTAATGCACGTGCTTGTGAGAATCACCTTGGCTGACAGACGTGAGCCCCATGTGAGTGTCGGCCAGGTTGCCAGTGCTGTTGGAGGCACTGAGAGAGGACAAGGAGTCATCAGGATCCAGGGGTGTGGGGAGAGGAGGGGGAATCTGGATATTGGTCAGGTCTGGCAGAGAGCCGCCCGTATTGTGTGCCACTGGGATTAGAGATGCAGTCATTTCCTGATCTGGAGATGGAAATATGCTGGGAGAAATGACATGAGGGACGTTAGAAGGAACTGGGATAAATAGATCTGTCAACAGAAAGAGGTCATTGTACCGATTATGATGTGATAATACACGGCTGTTATAAAGGAGTAGATATGACTGGGTTGGGATAATAAATTGATAATTGTTTGCTCAAATGACCTTGAGTCTTTAATCTCGGTATGAAAAGTGCTGCACGGTTCTTCCATTCACCTACCCACCTACTTTACACTATCAGTGTCAGTGTAAGAAAACCCAGTGAAACCACACTTACTTGATTCCAGGTATTTTATTTGACTTGTGCCTTGGTGAAGTAGTCTATGTATAAAAAAAAGATAAATGTTTTAATGATAAACGATTCCACAACATTCATATGAAAGAAATCTATTTCTAAACGTACCTTTTTGTGATCCCATATCTGCTTTTGATCTTCTTTGTCCATGTCACTTTCAGGTTCCCCTGTTCCTGGCATAGTGAGAAGAAGAACTAGTACATAGAGAGGGATGAAATCATGAAACAAGCACTGGAAGCATTTCACAGTTCACTCCAACATTGATGAGAGCATGTCATAGATTATAAAGCAATAACATTTTAAATAAATAAACATTTTATTAACTTTGTTTTGGCTGCAGATCTTGAGACCCTCCTGCAAATGGATCTTGTGGGTTTGGGTTCAAAGTGCTCTGATGCAGGGCAGAGTCTGAGTTGGTCCTACATTAAAAGCACAAAGAAATTTAAGACTTGCACAAAGCAAACTAATGTTTAAACTGTAAATTCAAATTCTAACAACTTAGCAAGGCATCCTAGAAAGCATTACGTAAATGTTAGCTGTGAAAAATAATTACTGACATGCAATTTCAACAGCTACTTCTCATGCACATATGTAACAGTCTGCAGCACATGTAAGCAGAATGTGTGAGTATAAACTCTCACCTCCTCCAGCTGGTGTCAGGTGGGGGTGATAGATACACAGAGGCATACGGACAGCTATCGATGTGAGATACAACATTAAGGACTTCATAATGTCATCATAAGTAAATCGCAGGCATATGCAACAAATATGTTTCTGTAGGCCAGACAGATCAGTCTGCATTCATGAGTAGACTCATCAAGGATATTTGACGGCCATGTTTGTCCACAGAGAGAGGTCTGCGGTGTGGTGACGTGATACGATTCCTGTCCCGGTAGACCCTGTCCACCAGCCCATGGTGACGAGTTGTTCTGCTCGTGTCCAATCCCGAATTCTGAAAAGGAGTCTGATGAAAACCAGTCAGTACACAGCTCTCAATTCCACATACGCATTAGGGCTGCACCATTACCACAAAAATCATAATTGTTGATTATTCCCTTGAAATTGTAATTGCGATTATTAATTACCATCATCACAGTTGACATTGAATGATGTTTAAACCATTGCTTGAAGCAACCGCATGCCATATTTTTTGATGAAAATAAACGAGCTAAAAGCAACTGAAAAACATATCACTTTTCTACAGTATCAAGGATGAAATGTGAACTACACATCAGTAAAAATATGCATAGTATTATAATGCTATACTAAAACTAAAGTTAAAACATGCAAAAACCCTTAAGATAACCTGTCGAATGAAAATAACACACCTTGAGCACACAGAATTATACTAGTGGAAGTCTTTGAATGATTATGTAATTGTGGCATCCATGTGATACTGAATAATAGTATGCTCCTCACCTGAAAGTGAAGGTCAATGGTGGTGTTTCCAATCTGATTGACATTTGGCAAAGAGCCGCCATAGTACTGTCCTCGGTTCTGACCGAGCTGTAAATACTGAGTCTTCTGTAACTGTAACTGCAAGAAAGAAAACAACAAAAAACTGAGACGTGAAATTACCCAAAGGGGCTTCTGATTATAAATCGCCAGTGTGTCATCAAGTGGAAACAAGAATAGAACCAGAACAATTATTACTTAAACACTATTGTTATCATCCTCGAATGGGAAGGAATAGCTGTAAACTCTCAAATAAAGTCCTAAACAGATTTTTTTTTAATGCTACTTTTTATTACAGCTCTCTCTCCAGTTACATCTGATGTCAAAAACATACAAAGATAAGTGGCTATATAATCAGTAACAACTGAAGGGAAAAAATTAAGCAGTTGATGCCTGGTTTATATATTACAGATGTATTAATAAACCATACTGGGAAGGCATGTTATCTTGAATATCCCACCAATTTTATATAATGGTAGGAATGTAAGATTCAAACACTGAATAAAAGAGTCACACATTATCACAGAGAGTTACAGCAAAGAAATGCAATTCACTGGGGAAAAAAAGCACGT
The DNA here is from genome assembly GCA_032353835.1 of Enteromius viviparus. Classification (NCBI taxonomy): domain Eukaryota; kingdom Metazoa; phylum Chordata; class Actinopteri; order Cypriniformes; family Cyprinidae; genus Enteromius; species Enteromius viviparus. The sequence goes on from JAUCNO010000385.1 coordinate 1,223,317, forward strand.
AATAATTTAACAAACACTTTTGTACAATGAGAATAAAAAACGAGGAACACAGCATAATGATTGATACCATGTTCCAACATTGTACAAGAGCACACTAAAAACAAAAGAAAATTGTCAGCTCTGAAATAAGCTGTATTTAGCCCGGGTCTTGATTGGGATGTTAGTAGAGCACTGCCTGTATAATCACAACCCTGCCATCAGAGTTTGCTGGAGTCGTTATTTTGGGCATAAATGCACTGAGCAATAATGCTGAACTGAGCAAATGCATTGTTGTGTATGGGATAACTATATGACTGCTTGTAACAATCACATTTAAGCATCTGGGAATGAACGGCACCTTAAAGTAATATTTATATGCTCAGATGCACTGGATACGGCCTTGATTGCAGTCAGCTATAATGGCGAGACTATACTGTGGCTGTCAAATACACATGCTCAATCTATACACACTCCTCCACTGCAGCTGTGAGCACGGCAACTTTTCTGAGGCCTCGTCGTGACCGTCTTTTTATTATCAAATTTCTCAATGGCGTCCATTAGAAGGCGGCCTATAAATCAACGCTAAAAATAAAGGCGCACTGGAGAGGGGCGTTTGTTATTGTTTACGTCGAGACAGGCGGGTTCAGTGCGTGTCGTATCAACACAAATCCTGCCCCGCAGCTCTGCTGATCAACGCTGTCAGAAGAGGGAAAACAGTCACACTTACACGCGCCGCGCGAGTAATGCTCAGGTCTTTCATCACCTCCTCGAACGCAGCTGTCTCTTCCGCTTGCTTCTGGTTGTGTAACGCGATCTTTTCGCTGAATTTTCGCGGATTATTCGAGGTCGCCATGTTTCGCTCCTCTTGGGCTCCGCTCTGGTTCAATGAGACGCTGCTGCGTGCGCGCGTCCGTGCGCGTGGGTGTAGTGAACACGCACATCTGGGGCGCGCGCGAAGATTATGAGATCGAATGAAGGTTAGAAATAAGAAATAAAAAAAATAAAAAAAATTAACATTAGGGGAATATGCAGTTATTGCACTGTTGTCAAATATATATATATTTTTTGCAGAATAACAAATCAATCAAAGAGTTTCAAAAGCGTGACTTTTATACAATACAGTACTTCAGTCTTAAGAAATAGAAAATATAAAATTATAAATAATAATGCGGAAATTTATTTTCACAAATGGGGTCGTTTATATTAACATAACCGTTACAGTTAATTCTTTTTTAAACCAGATTTCTGTTTATTTCTGTATAGATTAATTTATAACTGTTTTGGTTTGCTCAAATAATTCTCACTGTTTGCTATTGTTCATTCGGCAAAAAGAGCCGGTTCATGCGAGTCGTTTGTTTGGGATTTGGAGCAGACGGACTGTGTGTAGTTTATTTAATCCATCTTTTTTCAATTGTTAACAAGCATCTGTCAGTATTGAAGTCATATTTTCAGAACTCACACATTCTTTATGTGGGCCAAACCGAATCATTTTTTATTGCTTTCAAGTGCATTCAATGACCATATATCTTAAATAAAAGCACATTCATGCTATGAAAATGAATAAAAGTTATTTCAAACACAGTTACCTTTTGCTTATTAGCTTATTTTACACACAGTGTAACCATAGCAAACACATTTTCAACTTTGCACTTTGTTTACAATTCTGTAACCCACTTATTACATTAGACACTTTGTTCAAAAACTAAATCACCTGTCATCTTTGGGAAAACACTATGTTCAAAAAGCAAAAGCAACTGTAGGCACTTACATACACTCCTGAAATCACTTTCACACACAAAAAAAACAACAACGTCGATCGGTCTGAGCCTTAGCACTACAAATAGTCCTCAGGTAAGCCATTTTGAGAACTCTGCAAGGATGGAGGCAATGAGAGTCAGAGTAAGAGGAGGACAAAGAGAGAGAGGAGTCAGATGTGGAAGAGGATGAGGACAAAGACAGAGTGCGGAGACGTGTGTCAGATGACATTAGGGCTACTCAGGTGGGCCATGTGATAAATCATGGCCTGTCCATGAGTCTACCCTAACCTCAGTAGCTACACAGTAGCATTGATAATAAGGACATTCTGACTGGAGAACAGTATATCTTTAAGTTTCTGCTCCAGACTGTGTTTGTCACATGATTCTGTATTAAATTACAGTATTACTGTACTAACTGTAGTGCTTTTAACAGTACAGATTGTAGCAAAGCACTGAACATTATCAAGTAGGAGAAAAGAGTGATGGTAATGTATAATGACCAGATTAAACTATTTATTTATTACATGCAGAGTCGGTCTCTGTAATCACAACGACGATCATCACTAAAAATTGGGTGTCCCCATTGAAAACTTGTATAAAATTATTCCGATTATTAAGATAAAAGTTTATATAATGTTTCCTGTTATTACTGTATACGAATTGTTTGTTGTGAGTTTGTTGTGGCCAGGGGCCTGTACCATGATGGTGGCTAAACAAACTCAGAGTTACAGGATTAGTTTTGGGTTGACAAATCCAAACC
>JAUCNO010000385.1:1235376-1259260 GCA_032353835.1 Enteromius viviparus
TCCTAAATTCCCATTAATTTCCATAATTCTTATTATTTCCATGAAAAGTTTCCAATATGGAATATTTCCAAAATTCCAACATGGAAATTTACCGGAAACTTTACGGAAATTTACCGGAAATTTTCCGCCCCTTTGCAACCCTAATTGTCGATCATGATTGATTAATCAGTTTTGTTTCGGGGGGCGTTAACTTAATAGTAAGTTACATGAAAGAATAAAAAAAAAACTGTTCCATGTCTATCCTTGTATCATTCATTAAATTTGTTATAGGTTTTATAATTAATTAGTAATTAGTAATACATAATTAAATACTTTTTGGAGAAAGTAATTAATGCAGTTAAATATGTAATTAGTAACTGTTAATGACTTTTTAAGAGTAACTTACCCAACACTGACTGTGTGTTTGAATGTTTGTAGCCCTAAAACATTATTTACCTTTGAAGTTATGGTCTCATTATTCCCTATTCCCACATTCACTCTCAGTCTCGTAGTCAGGTATTTCATCTCATCATCATTTATTCATTCCATTTTGAGATTCTGTAGCTTTCAGAGAGTTGAACTGATCCAAGCTGTGTTTCAGCAATTGATCCGTTATACGTCATAGACATTCAACTGTATGGACTCTGGCTAAAACTTAGCCATGCTGTAAACAGTGAGAAGTTTCTCAAACATAACTTAATGTGAAAACTTCTGTTCATTTAGACTATAGATCAGAAAGTGAGCATAGTGCTTCACTGAGCTTGGCTTAGTGTCCAAAGTGTCGTTCTTTTGGAATAAGAAGAGCTAGAGCTACCAATGCAAATGAACGTGAGTTTCTGTATGTTTGTGTAAGCGAACAGCAGTTTGAGATGGAGGGCCTGATTTGGTCAGCAGTGGTATTTACTGAGCTCTACTCTAATGTTTTTGGTAGTGTTTTATGACACTTTTTGACCACAGAGAGCTGGAATCTGACAGCTGCGATTATTAGTGCCTTTCTTAGACTTAATATTTGAATACTGTTTTTATAAATTCTTTTGGTGATACTTTAGGTATCAGTAGGGAGTTTACTGGTTTATGGTGAAATCGAAGTATTAACTAAGTATTTTTAAGTAAGTGTGATCATGTTTACTGTTGTTCTGCAAATTTTCACAGGTTGTCATTCCAGGAATTTGAAATGAAGACGAGTGATTTGCCCATACAGATTTTGCAACAGATTCAAGCTGCTTAGTTTGAAAGTGGCTTCTCTGTGAGCTGTTCTTTACACATCACTATGCTATTGACAATGGACTTATTTCACCATAATTAGTGGACCATTAGTGTCCATGTGCTTTTATGTTCCCGCACAGATCATCTTAATCAAAAATGTCAACCCAATGCTCAACCAGTAACTGAGTTTGTGAGCAGGACTGCCTGTTTGACTGGAAGACATGGAAAAATTACACCCTTAAGCTATAAAATATGTGTAAAAGAAAAAGTTGGGAAGTAGATTTTATGACCTATTAGCTGGCGTATGCCTGTTTTGTTTCCTGACTGTTGGCAACTGCTAATTTACCTTAAGTCACTATGTTTTACCTTGAAATTCAATGATGACATTTTAGGGACTTTTAAAATACATTGAAAAATGAAAAAGGTACTGTGAAAGCACAGTGCCATTATGGGGAGAGTTTGGCCATCCTGCACCAATTAAACATAAATCATGAATTCTCGTTGACAGTGTATTATCTCTGGTTTGGTCGGAGTATGTAATTGTGATCAATGAGCACTCTGTCTTTTGTGTAATAAGGAAAGTGGTTTAGTGGAACAGATATTTATGAGGCACTATACTTATTCTGTTTTCTTTTGTTAACCATATGAAACCACATGATACACGTGGAAGAACTTTTTCCAAAGCTTGAAGTTTCAGGCAGCTTCACTGTTTTTGTTCAGTTGGAAACATACTTTTTTTGGAGGGGAGGCTCCCCCCAAAATATAATGACACTGTGGTTTTGGGGGGGAAGTTTTTACCTGGTATTGTTTTTAGGAACTGTCATGTTAAACTGGGTCACTTTTCAGTGTTCATCTCATCTTTGAGATGATCTTTTAAAATGCTCTAGAAGTTACAAGGAGTGATGTCAGCCACAATGTCTTCCTGTATGGTACAACTACATGTGGAATAAAAAAAAATCATCCTATACATTTTTTTTTTTAAGTTTTTTTTTTTTTTCCATCTTAAAAGAGAAATCTGATAATCCAAATTGGTGAACCAGTGTCTGGAAATGAGCAGGATGTAGAAAATGACATGCGCTGTGTATGCTATGAAGTGGCCCTTTTTCTCATCAGGGCTTGAGTCACCATGAATAATTGTGAAAGTAGTTGGACAGCTGGAGGACTAACACCTGCCCGCAATCGCTGCTTCTCACCCTCCAGTCTGTGGGAAACCCAGCAGTGCTCTTCCTTCAGACCCTCATCGCCTGTTTGGTAAAGGGGTGTGGATGTGGTGACCGGCAGAAGGACCCTAAGTGGTATGAGGCTGAGTGTGAGTCAGCATTGCTCTGCGTTCCCGGACCGGACACTGATGTGTCTATCCTGGTGGACTGTGTCATCAGTATGCTGTTCTCCTGTGGCTGTCTATCATCTCTGTTGGATGGCCATACTACACTGTCACCAATGTGGCGAGGCGCTGCGGCACAAGGAGCCAGGCTCGAGTTACTTCCTTCTAGGCGCCAGTCTCCATTAGATTCCTATTCGTTTGTTTATTAAATATGTAAATACACAGTGTCCCCAGAATGCATTTGAACACTTATTGTAATATCTAAAGAATGTCATGGCAGGAGATACCAAAATATCAAATAAAGGGGCACCATGGAGCTTTTTACAAAAACATTTTTTTTTTTTTTTACGTTCTGCTTGAAATGTGTTCTTGCGCCGTCTTAAAATAAATGCTATTTGGTTTGATATTTTGCAGTACAGAGATAATGCATTGACCTTCATGCCGTTTCATGTGCGTCTTAAGTGTTCAAATACTTTTTGGGGCCACTGTGTACAAGTACTGCAGAGCTCCAAACGAGAATGCAGGAATGATCTGGTCATGTGTTAAAACTGTCTAGACATAAAATAGCCTCAAAATCATTCATGCACCTTATGCAGTTTATTGATAGGTGGGCGTCTGATGGAGCTTTGTGAGGGCTAACTATAGAGATTTACTTCATATGCAGTCCTCTAACGTATTAAATGTGGAGATATATCAGCACTAGTTTTGACTTCATAAGCTCTAAAGGCTTTTTACATTTAGAATGTGCTCACCGGGGCTCAGAGGTGAAGAACCTTTGATCCTCACACTTGAATTATTCTGAGCTGGACTCTACTAGAGAAACTATTGCTATCTAACTCATGCCTGCTTAGTGTTAGTGTCTTCTGGGTACAGTATTTGTTTCCTAACCAGACTTGATTAAAGGATTAGTGCACTAACAGAATGAAAATTCTGTCCTCATTTACTCACCCTCCACTTGTCATAAATCTGTATGAGTTCTTCTGTTGAACACAAAAGATATTCTGAAAAATGTTGGAATCTTAAAAGCTGATTATCACCATTGACTTCCAATAGAGTCAATGGTGCTCAACAACTGTTAGGATACAACATTTTCTAAATATCATCTTTTGTGTTCAACAGAAGAAAGATAGTCATACAAGTTAGAGGTTAGTTCACCCCAAAATGAAAAACTTGTTATCAATTACTCACCCTCATGCCGCTCCAAACCTGTAAGACCTTTGTTCATCTTCGGAACACGAATTAAGATATTTTTGATGATATTAGAAAGCCACACATGAATGTTTACGCTTAGGGCAAAGTGTGCGTATGGTGAAATATTCAATTTAAAGAATAATTCAGTTTTAACATATTTTGAGGTCTTGTTATTTATTTCCGTGATGGCAAAGAAATTTTAGCAGTCATCAGTGTTTTTGCAATTTTTGTTCAGAAATCATTCTAATTTGCAGATTTTTTTCTGTTGTTTTAGTTTTTTCTGAATGTTGTTTCTTTGAAAAATTCACCCAAAACATTCAAGCTCTAGCGCTTTTGGACCAGTGGGATTTTACCCAGAAAAACAACACTTGAATAGAAACCAATACCAAGTCCTGGTATTTCTTGTCAAGCCCTGACTGGTTAGAGTTGTGGAAAGTTGTGCATTTTTTTCCTCTTCTGCCACTGACTTGTTTGGTAGGTACCTCTCTCTCGTATGTCTCCTCTCAGTACCAACTGTCCAATTCTAGGGAATACAAACTAATAAAACATTTGCTTTAAATTCATTAAAAGTCACTTTGGATAAAAGGGTCTTACAAATGCATAACCTAAATGTCTGCAGTGTGTCAGTGGCTCAGTTCCCATGCTGTCTGTCTGCCCTGTAAAGAGCTTCTGCTCTCCATATCTAAATCCTTTTGAGGCCCCAGGGAGGTTGAGTGAAGGAAAAGAGTTGAAAAAGTAGGAAAGAAATACAATAAAAAGATGACCGAGCGATATGATCCATCTGCTGTGTAGAGTGAGATCAGGGTCATCTGGGGCTCTTACTTGGAAATTAAATGCATCATGGAGTTTTTCTGTTTGCACGAAATGCACAGCATGTACTACTGTATATCTCCTTTTGACTTTTCTTTCTCTTTCGTAACCTGCAATCAGTTTGAGAAGAAAGTAATGCACAATGGAGGCAGTCATTACAGCAGCAGCTGTTGCACTAAAGCATAATTATCAGTGCAGAGCACCTTTTTTTCCAGGGGCTGCTTTGCTGTTGCAGAGGGCCTTTGCTGATTAGCTTGTTTCTGTCTGTAAGGCATTCATGCTGCTCTGACGTCTTCATACGAGTGTGAATGGTTATGACCATCGCTTCATTGTTCCGTCTGACTGATGCAATTTCAAAACAATAGACACTAATTAAGATTTAATTGCTAACTGCTGGTTTCCTCCTGCTGAGCAAAAAATGGAGTACAATCTACTATATCTCTACCCCTCTTTTGGGGTGTAATTTATGCTCCCAAAGAGTGTTTAAAAACCTTGGAAAACATTTTGGAAGATAAACTGCATTATAGAATTAGGTCAGTGGTTGTTTCTTTTAGGCTATGAACTGAAATCAAGAGAACAATTTTGTGTTAACGATTATGAAGTGTGGCTTTTTTTTTAACTGCCAAGTAGGATGTGGTCTATTGTTCAGTCTGTCTACACTACTGTTCAAATATTTGGTTTTGGGATTTTTTTTTAATTTTGTTTCATTTTTGGAAAGAATTTAGGAGTATTTCTGTGACATAGTAACCACTGATAAGCTACTCCTAAATTTTAATGACAATTGGCGCGAGCTGCTCCTGCTCTGCATACGCGCCGCTTCCGTGCTGCTTATGTGTGCAGTAAAACCGCCGTGTTTAATGTGCCGCTTAATTCGTGCGAATTGCGCTGCGGGATGTCTAATTGCATCTTTGTATTGACTTAGCATATAAATCACTCGCGTTTTAACGCTTCATTCAGGTCTAGTGTGAACCCAAGAATCAATGTCTTGTTACGTCCATGAATGCATTTGTTTATTTAATAAAATCACAACATTTGCTGTAATGTAATCGCATAGGCTGACATCGCAAAATTTAGGAATTTAATTGTATTTTATTAAAATGCATTGTCCTTTCTATTATGAATAACAAACAGCTCTATTAGAAGATCTCTTTTTTTGGTCAGAGAGCACTATTTGTCAACCATAACTATAAGCAATCTTTAACCCTAGAACCGCCAGGTGTCTCCGTATACCTAAAACCACCAGTGAAATTGTACCCGTGCACATTAAACCTGTTTTCAAACGGCTAAAGAACATCTTATTTCATTGTTTTATGACCCTGTATTCACAAAGAAGTGTCATTAAGTCATTCAATTATTTTATCTAGCTATCAACTATATTTGTGTCCTGTTGCTTTATATTCAAGGCTTTTTTTATGCAGGCTACACTAATCACTTTTACATAACGGTATTATGTGGCGTACTGGTACAATCATGCTTTGTTGCTTGGACTGCTTTTTATCGTTTTTTTTATCATTCACTTTAATGTACATTTATCCATGGGGTTGTTTCAAAAGTAAACAGGCAATTATTATAGCAGTCATTGTGCTAATGAAATTGATTCAGGCTGTGCTCTCTTTGATAATTGTATTCTGTACTCCATTTCATCCCCGTTCTCTCACTCTGAATAATAATTAAGCACTTCATGCCACATTTTGCAACATTTCACTGAATTGCTATCCTGTTTTTTTGAAACATCCATATTTCCCCTTTTGTTCAGTGATGTCCTTCTCACTTCCTCCCTCCGGCTGAGAAGGGTTAAGTGCGCACCCTGGTCACCGTGTGAAGGAGTTAGTAGCCAGGGAGTGTGTAATCCTTCTTTTATTAAGGTATTGTTGTCACGGGGGTCAGGTTCTCTCTTGCAGCGACAGCTTTTGAATGTCATTACTCAAGTGGAGACAAACAAAGCTCACGGCAGGCCCCCCTTCGACAGCATGTGCACAGTAACAAGACCAGGCCTGACCTCCTGAAGGGAGGGCTCACACAAAATCCCAATTTACCATCCGAAGGGAAACCTTTGACATTGCAGTGATTCCTTAATGAGCGCTACTGTATACTATATCAGTTCTTCATCCTTCAACTCTTAATTGGGCCAGATATAAGCAGACCAGTGTGTCGTGATTTATTGCTCTACCTGGCAGAAATAACGAGATCTATTTTCTTGTTGAGTGTAGCATCTTGAGGGTGTTATTTCGAGGAAGATGCTCCGACGCTGGCAACATCGTACAGCCTAGAATCTCGAAACTGAAAAGCGTTGGCAGATGTGACAGGACATGGGTGCGACTTCTCGGCGTGTGACTGCTATGGTGTAATTAAACATGGAACGAATATACGGCGTGAAAGCGACAGGATTAGAAAGATAATGAGGCCGCTGCATCCTCGTGCCTCACGCTCTTGCCAGTAGACTGAATCTCAAACTGTGGGCGGATGTTGCTTTCCAAACAGTGTGTTTGCGTTTTATGCACTGCTTTCTTCATAACAATCAGTGCATGCTAATTACAACATTAAGCAGAGATAAAGACTATTGCCTGACAATTAAAACTTAATCTTCTAGGAACATTCATCTCAATTTTCATACAGCGCTAGCCATCCCAAAGCAGCTACGCCAGCTAACCAGGGAGGTCCTATGCAGTAAGAAGATTCCCATCAGACATATAAGATGTTTGTATGGGCGTCCGCACCCACTGAGTGATGTGAAGGTGTGAAGGCTTCTGCTTTAGCCCCTCGCCGGCCTGGAAATAGACACGACAGGCAAAGGAGAGAGTGCAGGATCATGTGTTGATCAGCCCATTAAATAGTCATTAAAAAGCCGTCGCTTTGCTACAGTCCACACTCCTACTGTCATATTGAGTTCAGCCCGATTTGACAACCAGCTACGTCAAAGCCCACTTTGAAAGCACACTATGTTATTGAGAGGCTCTGTTTGAGGACACTGGAGCTGAAGGGTGTTATCTTCTGTGATAAACAATTTCTTCAGGGTGTCTGTACTGAACCTTGGCCATGGAAAGTCAAAGCTGTGCATGGTAAACAGAAACATGCACGACCACAGTGTCAATATATTTACTTTGAACGTTTGATATTTAACAAAGAAGCGCTTGCTATTCCTCTAACCGTTGTTCAGAACAATGACACAAAACTTTCAATTGGTTATATTAAACTGTGACTGTAAATAGTGTTTAGAAATTAGTATGTGTCACATTTCTGATAACTTATTGTCATTGTCACAAATTGTCATTGTCTACAATGTAAGATGCCTCAGATTGGTACACAGTGGAAATTGAGTAGTGTCTGCTCTGGTTAATGAAGTTGAACATTTATGCTTTTTAGCAGATGGTTTTATATTCATAAATGAGGCTTTGCATAAATGATTATTTTATTTGAAATGGAGAACTTTTGTAATATTCAAATTTTGTTGCTTTCCTAAAGTAAGCCCTTAAAGGAATAGTTGTATAGAATAGTCATGTACTCACGCTCAAGTAGTTCCAAACTTGAACTTCTTTGTTCTGCCGAACACAAAGGAGGATTATTTATTAAAAAAAGTCACCATTGACTTCCATATTATTTTTTTCCCCTAATATGGAAGTCAGTAGTAACCAAAACAGTCTGGTTGCATTAGTAAACATGAACTAAGAATGAGCAACTGCATTTTCATTAGCTAACATTAACAAAGATTAATAAATAGTGTAATAAATGCATTGTTCACTGTTTGTTCATGTTAGTTAACACATTAACTAATGGTACCTTAAGTGTTACCTTTTATTCTAAAAATCTTCCTCTGTGTTCAGCAGAACAAATACATTTTGCTTCATGTGTAAAATGTAATCAAGAATTTGTTCATAATGAGATATTTTAATTTAATTGAGGAATCATAACAGCCCTATTTCAAAGTTTAATGAGACCCTCCTGTTGTGCCTCAGCTCCTGGGTTAATATCAAAAAATCTGAACAAATCTGAAGTATTAAAGAACTTAGTTTCATGTTACCTGTTGGAGATGTCATTGCTTCTTTTAATTCATACCATGGGAGTTTCTTACGGCAGGAAAGGGGCATTTAGAAAATGTAATTTCCTCTAAAAGACATATTACTGAAAAGGGGATAACCGTACGGGTTTCATGACCCCCAGGAGTAAATCCTGGCATCCTGAAGCTGGCTGACTGGTAATACATTTGATACTGTGTCTTTTTGTCTTGTTTAAAAGGCAGATGCTGTCTTTGTAAGGTTATCACAGGTGCCACCAGCTTTTAGTGTAACTGGCTGGGCAAGCAGGACCAGTCCGTTATGAACAGTGTCTCCACACAGATTATGCAGGGTGTTGGTTGTCCCTGTAAATCTCACTCTCTTGATGTTTTTTCCAGGTGCCACTTCTCTAGTGCCAGTCTGTAATGAATCCATGCTGAAAAACATTACCCATAGACCAGAGTCTATATTGTGAATACAGATTATGTTTCTATAATGCTTTCATACATGACTATAGTCAGAGTTTATATGAGGTAAGATTGTGGTTGGAATCTTGGAGACTTGTTCTCTGCTGTTGCTCTGGTGAGACACAGAGAAGACAAGGCTTTAATGAGGCCTGCTGTGAGAGAAAGAAAAAATGGAAGAAAAACAATAGGGCCAGAAGGAGTAAGAACTAAAAGCAAGAGGGGAAAAAAGAAAATGAACTGGAGAATAAAGGAGCGTGTGCTGTGGCCCGGGAGAACATCTTCGTTTGAGACATACTAATAATGAGCTCATTCCCTTACATATATTGAAATAAATATGTCTCCATCTCACAGTGACTCATCTGTTGACATATTCATCATAAGAGAGGGAGAGTGAGCAGTAGAGACATATAAATAATTATTTCATATGTCTCTGATGACATTTCTCTCTGCACTGAAGAGGTTTTGAGAACTTTCATCTGTTAAGGACATGGTTAACTCCAAACTGAAAAGTGTGAGAATTTACTCAACGTCATGTTGTTCCAAACCTAGAAGACCTACGAAGATATTTTGAAGTATGTTTTCTTACATAGTTGTTTTTCATACAATAGAGGTTATTGGAGTCTGAAACGGCACCGAACCTCAGATTTACTGCATTGACAAAAAATAAATATATATATGTTTTCAAAGTAACTTCTTTTCAAAATTACTGATCTACATTTTGAAGGCATGGTGGAAATTATCAATCTAATGCAATATGATAATTCCGCAAAAGGTTCTATTTGCAATGAGACAAATTTAAATGTTTGTGTAGAAGTTTAAATGTTTGTGTAAACTGCTTTAGTGCAGTTGAGTTATATTTTTAGTAGGACATGGAAGCAGGAAACTCTTGTGCAAGTGGTTGGTTAGTGCTGGTTTCCAATAACACAGTACAAAATGTGTCATCAGAGCACTATAGGAAAGAAGATTCGTTGCCTGTGGAATGATTCAGTGTTAAACCTAAAATACAAGTACAGCTCTTCAATTATGGCATTTGTGTATTTGAACTGCTCGCTCTTGAATAAATTCACTTTATAGGGAAGAGAGGCAGAGCACAGTTTGTTGTCAAAGAATGCTAATAGTGTGTCTGTGTGCTTTCATCACAAGCTCTTTAAGAGCTTCCACTGATGTGGGCCTCTTTGAAGATGGCTTAAGGACTGCATTTGATAACACAGGGGACCTAAGATACCTGAGGCTTTTTTTATAACCACATGCCAGCATTAGACATTACAGCATGTCATTTTATTTTTTGTTTTTTATTTGCGGTTTGCAGTTCAATATTGGTTTGTAGTAGGTGCTTTTCAACTTAATTTTTCTGTGGTTTAGCTGTACCAAAGAAACGTTAAAAGTGTAACGTGCTTAAAATCTAATGAAGAGAGGTGATAACCAAAAACTGAGATATTTAAAGATATTTCTCACTTGTTTTGTAAAAACTGTACTGTGCTGTGTATGTAGAGAATAGTACAGAGGCAAAAGCTTCATTTAATTGTTTTACTTGTGTTTCCTGAAGAAGAGCAACATGCATGTAGTACTTGGATGTACTCTACTTGGATAGAGGCTGTAAATTAAGTGTTGTTCTCGAGGAAGGCACTAGCGAAACCTAGGGTCTCAGTCAAGGATGTGTACTGTATTTCAATTGATCTAAAAAAGTGCTTTCTCTCTCCCCTTAACACACTTTTGTCTTTTCACTCACAGGTGGCTTTCACATCAGTTTCACATATGATTCTGGCCGGGAAAGCAAGATAAAGACACAGAGAGAGGGTTGGACATCTGCTGAACACATCAGCGGAAGGCTGTCACCAGGTGGGCTGTAGGCTGTGGCTTTGGAGACGGAGCCAGAGGACTTCTTTATGCCCACAGGCCACTGCTGTCCAAAGGGGGGATGATCTGGAGCGCTGCACACAGGCCTATCATTAGGCCATCCGGGCACATGCTAAGGAATGGATAGTTTTGCTGCTAAATGTTACAGTGCAACTTCCCTTTAACTATGGGTCAGTGGATTGGTATGGAAATGTTTTTTTTCCTTGGAATCAGCTAAAGCAGAAGTTGATGCAAAGCAACGTTTATTTGCTTTTTAGGATTTTTATAATTTGACGTTTTTATATGGATGTGTCTACATAGCATTTATTGTTTTTAGGTGGCTAGCGTTATATTACAAAGCAGACTTTTGGATTTATGAACAAACAAAGACCATGGCGGCTACCTATCGCATTGTGGTCAGCAGTATTAACTGTTATAACAGTGTTGTGATTGACCGTCGTGTCCAGCACACTGTACACTACTGTAATGGGCCCTGTGGAGCACTAAAACATGGACTGAACTGCACAGTGGCTCACCGCAGCACTTGTGCTGAACTTCTTGATAACGCCATATCTAGAACCTGCTCTGACCGGCCCATCGGCCTTCATGAGGCCAAAACGATGGAGAATAGCAACACCGGACCTGGTGCTTTCTGCGACGACTACCACCAGGTTGTCCCCAGAGTTAAGAAAGGATCTGTCATCCAAAGCTCAGCAAGTCTCAAGGATATTACAGGGGAAGCTATCAACCTGGCCAGTGGAAAAATCAAAGAGTTTTCATTTGAGAAAATCAAATACTCTTCCAGCCACGTGACTTTCAGAAAGGGCCGTAAGGTTCGGCCAGACTCCTTCAGCAGGAGGTCCACTGATCTAGACATCATCTATGGCCAGTTCACAGGCAATGATGAGAACTGTCCTCCATTCGGCCTGTTTCAGAAATCTGTACTCGAGGAGCATAAGCTAAGCCGCAGTGCATCCCTAGAGCAGAACCTAAACAATGTTGCCACACTCTACCTGAACAGCCTCACCGAGGAGAACCTAATTACCCGCATTCTGGAGAAGACCAAGGCAGACAGCAGTGCCTCGGGAGAAGACATTAAAGCATGTTTGGACATTCTCCTCAAGTGCTCGGAAGATCTGAAGAAGTGCACGGACATCATCAAACAGTGCATCAAAAGGAAGTCGATAGGTGGAAGCAGCGACGACTCTGGGAACCCTGAAGTCATTTATAAAAATGTGATGGCTCGTCTCTCCAACTACCTGAAGAGGCTTCCTCTTGAGCTGGAACAGGGGCAAAGTGTGAGGCAGGAGCACAGCGAGCTTGCCGAACTAGTTAACAGCATACATGGGCTGCAACAAATCCCATTCTCCCCCATCTTTGGTAATGAGCAACCTCCGCGTTATGAGGATGTTGTACAGTCTCCTCCGCCCACAAAGCCTCGGACAAAGCCATCCCAGCCAGAGCCTCCAGAAAGCTCTAGGGATCTTACAAACAATGGGAAACCCGTTCAGAGCCCCTCTGGTTTGTCAGCACGTACACCTCCATCAACGAATGGCTTCCCACATGGCAGCTCGCCTTCGGCCTCCAGTAGCGGTTCAGCGCCTTATATCTGCCACCACACAGTCTCAACAAGCCGAGCAGACACATTTTCCTCCACAAACTCTCTCTTGTCTAGCAGTAGCGAAAGCCTCTGTAAGGATGCCATGGAGGCTCTGTATATCGAGGAGGAGGATTCAGATATGGGAAGGATGCCGGACAGGGCACTGAAAGGGGATGGGAAGCACACCTGCAGTATTTCGGAGTCCAGGCCATTCTCTAAAAGATCCATCGGCTACTCCGAGCCTAGTGGGGGCGTTTCAGACAAACTCCACGAACTTAGCAGAAACGGAACTGTGTTCAAGCCTAAAAACGACTTGATGGTCAACCAATTGTACTTGCCAAAAAGCACAGACTCCAGAATGTTTCCTAGATCAACCTCGCATGTTAATAAAGGAGGATCCGACGACATTGATAAATTGCTGATGGACCTGGAGTGTCTTTCCCAGAACATGCAAAAGGAGCCTCCACTGCCCCCTAAACTTAAAAACTGTGCCCAGCAGACAGGTTCCTCCCAGAATTTGATTAGTAACTCTGTGGCTAAAGATCTACCAGTGGCAGGTTTGTCTGGACCCTCGGTTACAAAGCCCTCTGAGACGGGGATTGAGGCCACCGAAGAAGATGATGGAGCTCTGCTTCTCAGGATTCTTGAGAGCATTGAGAGCTTTGCTCAGGAGCTGGTGGAGAGTGGAGCTGGGAGAGGAACTCAGACAAAGGAGCGAGAGGTCATGCGACTTCTTCAGGACACGCTGGCCAGCACCAAAGCAGAGGTGACTCCGCTTCCACTGCCTGAACCTCCATCTGAGATTGCATCTACCCCAGCACAAACACCTAATTGCACATCTGCCTTAACACCCTCAAGTGCACCTGCTGCCGTGCAAACCCCAGCTTCTACTGGAAAAGACACCGGCTCAACGCTTCTCATTCAACAGACACCCGAAGTCATCAGGGTGAGTTCAGCTAAACTTTGTCTATGTAAGATTTTCATCTCCTTCCAGTATCTGTGCAATATGTACCATTGGTAAAATTATAAAAAAAAATAGGTAAGAAAAAACAAAAACAAGTCACATTTAATGTACCCTTGTTGTTGTCTACCTGAACATCATTGGCTGCTGGCAGCTGTTGGTGAATGCTGCATGAGTTTCTCAAATGTTCTCAGTGGCAAAACTGCATTTAAGAATCTTTAAAGCTATTCTGGGAATTAAGTCAAATGCAGAGTATGTAATGAAACTAAAGAACTTACAATACATGGAGAGATTTTTTAAGAACAGTGAGCAGCTTAGGGTAAACCAGGGACCCGTACACAACTATAACAGAAGACTATAGACAGTAATTGACGCTCAAGGAGGCAAACCAAAATATTAAGAACCAATATAATATGGGGAAAATTCGGTTATTTTGTGTGTCTGTATTAAGAGTTCATTTGCAAAAAAAAGATAGCTCCATTTTTAATATTGAATATTCATTGTGCATTACAATTAGCCTTCATAGACAGAAACCATTACATCAAATTTCCTCTTTGGAATACTGTGGTATGTGCATGTACTAAAATATTGCCTTTTAGGATGAGTGAAATGTATCATTAATATAAGCAGTGATGTATTTTACGGGTCTGTATTTGTCACTGCTAACTGATCTTTTTAACTAGTTTAACTTTGAATGATTCAATAACAGTATAATGTGTTGACTTGTATAAAAAGCCATCTATTGTGTATTAGTTTTTTCATTCAACTTAATTTCTATTCAAAACCTTCCATATTTTACAGGTTTATTTTGATGTACAACTATAACACATCTAACTATACTAACTATAAGACTTAGAGTAAGTAACAGCCTTAACCCATTACCCCTGGGATAGCTAGCAGGTTGCAGAGAAGCTTGTTGCAGTTAACTGTGGGATCAGTATCATGTGTCTTCTGGAGCTGGCTGTCACCTTTAGTCCGTTTTTTTCTGCACATCCATCATGGTGGATTGAAGAAAGCAGTTTGTCATACTCTAGTTCAGGGATCTTGGGTGAGACTCTGGCACATACTGTGCATAATTGTTTATATATACATTTTTCTGTTTATATTTACATTTTTCAAGTGTTAACTTAATTCCTATGTGTAATGTGTAAAAGGTAAAGGCATAAAAGGGCACTCTTAATACCTTAAAACCACCTAAAGCATTATTTATTGCAAGTCTCAAGAATGTTTTAGCCTTTCATAACCCATTTATTACTAACTCTCAGCTCTCTAAAGTGTTGTCAAGCTGTTTATATCCCACGTCAGTCCTCCCAGCGCATTTAACCCTTGCTCTTTATGTGTCCTCTGTTCTACCTCTCTCCCACCCTTTATCTTTTTTTCTGCCTGGTAAATCCTCACTTGTTTATTTTCCTGGCTTTGTAAACCAATACCAGCTCAGGATCTATCTCAGGCCTGCTATTTATGAGGTTGCCATGACATCTGTCAAGAGTGGAACCCCCTTAATAATGGGGCTCCTCCTCCAGTCCTATTTCTGTACCTCCTCAGGGCATAACTAAGAACCCTTAAGGTTGGATAAGTTGCATACTTGTGCACGGACATGCACGTACACACCCCTAAGTGCACATAGAAAAATGCCCTAATGACTGATGGTTAAGATTTTGTAGAAACGAGTGATGAGGTCTCCGAGACTTCCTAAGTCTCCAGATACTAGACGTTTTATCTCAAACAAGGCTGCATGTCATCTTGAACGTTAGCTTTATTACAAAGATGTTTACTTTGAAAACATGCGTGTTTTCATAAAACGCATGTCCCCCAGTAACCGTCTCTCATTGGTCCACATGTTATTTTGGGACTGGGTTGTGATGCTGTAGCCATGCAGTCCTTTTTCGAGAGCACTGGTAGGTCACAGCAAGAGCAGGCAGTGGGGATTTTGGCACAGACACTGTTAATGGTGTTGATTTGCCCAGGGCACTTCTCCTCCTCCTTGTCATCCACAGACAAAGGTGTCAGGAAGACTAAATCAGCTTACTCCCCGCCTACTATTTCATTCTGCTAAGAGACTGGCTGTCGCCAGAGGGAAAACGGACCCAGTGTTGCCGTGGGGGTCACGGCTAAGTTTGGGAATAGCTTTCTGCTAACCCGATCCCCTCTCTGGCACCCGAGGGAGCAATAAAAATAAGAGCGCTACGCCAGGAGCCCTGCCCACTGCCCCATTTAAACACAAAGCTGCCAATCACGGAGATAAACAAGGCTGCGGAAACGTTAGACCCCGTGCAAGCAGTTGTGTCATACCTGTTTACGATGGGAATCTTGTTTTTAACAGGGTGCACCTGCAGTGCTTTCCTCGTTTCATCTCATTTAGTTCCTGCATGTGTCATCACAAACACAAAAGCAACGAATGGATCAAGATGTGGCCCATCTGTCATGTGTCAGCATCTCAGCATCTATAGGGAACCAGCTCCAGAGCTAACAGTTGCTGTTGTGCATTGCTGTAAGACCTGAGTGTGGTCTTTTGTTTTTGTGTCTCTTTCCATCTCATGGCTCATGGCTAGACCAAACAGCAGGTGAAGTTGAAAGTGGACGCTCAGTTGGGCTTAGGTCTCCTCCTTGCCTCTGTCTCTGTGCTGACAGGGTAATCTGTTGCTCCGGATGCTGGGGCTAGGGCTTCTCTCTTGAGATTGCTCATTTACTGCTTCTCTCTGGTTCTTGGTTTCACATGTGCGTCATGTTGAATCTTATGAAGACTTTATATAGGCCTGGAGATAAAGGTGAATGTAACTGAAATTAGTCTTCACTGGTTTATTAAGCGACTTGTACTTGCACACTTTTGCCCATAAGACTTTCAAATCTTAAACTGATTTTAAAATGATGTTTTGTTTTGACACTTAAAGGGATAGTTCACCCAAAAATGAAGATTCAGTGATAAATTACTCACCCTCATGGAAATCCAAACCTGCAAGACCTTCATTCATGTTCACAGTATCTTCATTAAGATATTTTTGATCAAATCTGAGAGTTTCTGACCTTCCATAGACTGCAATGTTACTGAAATTCTGCCAAAAAAGAAAATCTGTTAACTAAAATAATTACTTTATTCCTCTTTGTGCACAAAACAATATTCTTGTAGCTTTGTAAAAGTACAGTTGAACCACTAATGTCACGTAACTGTTTTAACAATGTCCTTATTACCATTCTGGGTCTGGAAGTGTTGCAGTTGCGTTGTTGTCTATGCAGGGTCAGAAAGCTCTCAGATTTCATTAAATATATCATTATTTGTGTTCCAAAGAATAACTACGGTCTTATGGGTTTGGAAAGACATGAGGATGAGTAATTAATGACAGAATTTTTATTTTTGGGAATCTATGCCTTAAAACTATTTTTCATTCCTTACAGTATATATCAATGATGCCCTAGTTCACTTGTAACATTATATAAATTGATTTAAAAAATATATATAATAATAATAAATGCTAATAGAGCCTAATTTATAGTGGTGCAAAGAATCACAAAACTTGAATTATACTACAGATTTTGAGAGATTACTGAAGTCAGTAATGCAAAAATAACAACTGCACAAATTACAAACCTAGATGAACAGCCCTACAACATAAAATTATAGGCTATATAAAGACAGTAACAGTAGTATTCAGGTGCAGAAATGTTATAATTAAGTGTAAAACAACACAAATAGGCTTAGGCTACTGCATAAGCTAAATACAGATTCATCTTTGTTAAAGCTGTGGTGTTGTTTGGTTAGCAGACCAGACAGAAGTAGCTGTTTCTAGGCTGCTGTCCCTTTAAAACTACTGTAAATGCACAGACCTAACACTGACACGCATTCGGTTTACTGTGTTTACCTGCCAAAACAAGTATTTCTATATAAGTCCCAATACAACTTCTTCCTCTGAATGGTCTGCACTTGTATGAATATGTAAAATGGCAAGGCAAAACATGATGAAGTTTTGCAAATGATAAGTTTAACTCTGATGGTTGAACAGTTAACAGTTAATCCACTAATTGTGTGTGTGTCGAAGCTTGGGGACTGGACAGTTCATGGATCATCTACGATCCCCCAACTAATTTATATAAAAAGTAGGTGTGTTTTTGTGAGAATTACTAAATATTGACCTAATTATCTGTAGTTGGCAGATTTGAGGCCTGCGAGTTAAACCTTCTTCCTCTTAGCCTAGAAACAGCTCCCACCATGTTGGACTGGAGACCTTGCCCTATTGGTGTGACCGCATGGTGCAGACAAGGCAATATGTCCTTCACTGCACCTGTCAGGAAGTGCTGTTAATCTCCATGGTGACAGGGAACACCCTGCTTGGCAATAAGAGTGTTACAGTCAATATAAATCAGAAGTATCTCTTCCAAGAGCTCAAGTCAACTGGTCATGCTCAGAGCCATAGACACACCACTGTGGGTCACCACTGGCCAGGCTGCATTCACTGAGAGCAGTTCAACATGTCACATCTGTTATATGCAGCGAAGAGAATATGTATACATAGGAAAGGTTACACTTCATTAAAAAACATATTGCAAAACCCACAAGTAACACAAATTGTTTTCTACCTACCTGCCCGACTGCTTTATGAAAAGCGTACTAAAATCAGGAAACATTGTAAGACATTTTTAAAAAGGCATTATTTGGGGAGAGCAACCTTGTCTTAGTCAAAAAGTGTTGTTTTGCTATTATTTCTTTACTATTGTAGTATTTATGAGTCATTTTTGCATTAGCTTTTTTAAAAATCTATATATTTTCAGTTCTCAGATAACTGAGACTTTATCAGTTCTTCTGAAGGAGGTTAAAATGACCAAAGAACAAAGTGATGTATAATTGAACGCCTCACAGTGATTTTTTTCTTCTTCTGAAAATGTGTCAATCAAGAGAATAAGCAAACCACTGCAATTAACACACCTGTGCTAAACTGAGAGCAACAGAGGACCTGGAAAAACAAGGAATAGGCAGAAACAGTGAGTAAGAGAGTGAAAAACAAAGCAGTATGTGAATGATAATGATGGGGGATTAGAATGTCATTACATTTTCGCACAGTTCAGTTTATACACCTGTACACCTGGCAGCCTGTGAAACTTTTCAAAATACATTTTGGTCTTTTACAGTCAGAATCACTCAAAATTTGATCACAAGTGACGGGAGTGTTTCTTTGCTCACTCCCTCAAGGACAAAAAAAATTAAAACAGTAAGTGTAGATGCTTGTATCTCCATCTTTTTTATTTGCTATGTTTGCATAGGGTCAGTAGGGAATTACATCACCACATGGCTGTCTTGTACTGAGAGGAAATGAAATCACACCAGAAATCTGTGCCAAGAAACCCCCTTATGTACAACATCCTCTTGTGAATCAGCGCTTGTTGCTATTTGTGAAGGGTTTCCAATACAAAAAAGCAATGGAAGAGGCTATAGCTCTGGTAAGAAGCAGCATAAAATTATGTCATGGCAACAAGACAACGGCCGCCTCTTGAAACAACAGTGTATATCAGTTTAAGCACTACTAGAGAACACTGATTGACATCCAAGCTTCTCCCAGGCCTTGGGATTTTTTTTTCCTCAGGATTTAGAATGTCTGAGGGGATGTGCTAACACAGTGCTTAAACCTCCATTTGTGTTGGGGGCTGTTTAAGTCCGCAATCTGGCATGGAGATTTGAGAAGACAAACGGGAGCTCTGTGTTACTTCCTGTAGCATGACCGTCGGCATTGAACAGTGGCTTCCTATTTTAAACAATGAAACTGTTGCTCATTCATAGTGTTGAACTGTTTGTCTTCTAATGGTTGGGTGAACAGTCTGATGGGATGGATGTAGGATGATTTGAGTCAGGTTTATTGGGAGCGGATCAAATATTGTTGTTTTTCCCTGTTATTTGTCAGAGGCACTTTTTTGAATGATCTTTTATAAGAAGCTCTGTTTGTGGTTTTGTGAGAGATGCGTTTATTCGTATGTCAGCTTTTAAAAATATTGAGGCATAAGTGGTTTCTGTTGTGTTTGGTCTATTATGTATTGCGCATACTAAAAATGAGAGTGATTTTTCAATACAATTGAATTATCTAAAACAGCATCAAACAAAACTCCCAGACTAATTGGCAATGCTACTTTTGCACTCTCTGGAAATTAGATGGTGCATTGTTGTGAAATTCTTCAGAAATAATTCAGACAACTACTTCAAAATATTGACTTTAAAAAATGCTGCAAAAGATGTTTTGAGGTCAGCGCTGAGAAAAACCTAACTGCATTAACATCACATGGGGGTGTAGTCAAACCCATAAGAAATGTATATGTATGCAAGCAAGATCTTTTTTGTTGCTTGTTTGTTTGATATAAATTAATGTTTTATTATAAATATATATTATAAATATTATAAATTAATATTCAGCAAAGATGCAGTAAATCAAGAGTCAAAAGTATCAGTAAATACATTTGTTACCAGTAATTTCTATAATATTTAAATATTAAATATTTAAATATTTAAATCATTCCTGATACCAAAAATGTTAAACAGCACACGTTTTTAACACTGAAAACAAGAAATGTTCTTAACCACCAAATTAACATGCTTTCTGAAAGGTCACGTGACACTGAAGACTATAATAGTAATGACTGCTGACAATTCAACCTTTCCATCACAGGAATATACAGCGTTTTAATGTCATTTTTTTTTTTTTTTTGATTCAATTAACGTACCTTGGTGAGAATAAGAGACCCAAATTTTTAATGATTGTGCATGTATGCGCACACACACACACACACACACACAAAAACACTGTATATAGTTACATATAGGCCCTTACAGTTCTAATAGAATGTCATGGAGTGTCCAGAAGTCAGGCAGAGCTCTGCACTTTAATGTGCTTTCTGGATGTCATCCAAGAGGTTATTCATTTATCCTGTGAACTGTGTAAAACACCAAAAATCACATTTTTAATGGAGTTCCGAAACCTTCCAGACTTCCCATGTGCCCTGCATTCGAGTAATCAGAGTAATGTGGCTTTTAATGCCTGAAGCTCAGCACAAGTGCTTATTAAGAGACAATAAATACAGGCCAGCCGAATTCAGAAAGTGCAGATGTAGTTGAACAGTGTTAATGGCTGATTTTATCAGCTCACTGAGCTCTGGAGGCAGCAGTGTTTTAATGGACTCTCATCTCATCATAATGAACCTTGTCATAGTCACGGTCACTTTTTGTCTCAATACATAAAACCAGTGGTGAAATTTGCTTTTAGACCCTATTACTATAGAGATCTTCAAATCATGGCACCAGGAAGGCAGCGGAATGTGTTAGAGGAAAGCCTTGGATTTTGTCAGCGGTTTGTCTATGTGATTAGTGTTTTGTCACAGTGTTTTGGGGAGATCCATGTCTCTTGAGGTCTGACTTTGGTGGGTGTTTTTGCAGCTGGTGATGCTGGTGGGGGTGAGAAGTGGGGAGGAAAGAGCACAAGGCAAAAGGGAATGGAAAGTAAAGTCTACTTACTGATCTGATCCGAGAGTGTTTGCAGTGAAGCGGCCACTACTGACGTGAGGAGTCATATGTTCCCATCCTTTTAATCCTCAGATAATGACTAGCCTGAAGAGATTGAGTGAAATAATCATTCAAGCATGGATCATTTACTCTGACTCTGCTTTGGAAGTACTGGGTGCTGATGGTCTTCATTAACCATGTTAATTTACTCTTAACCTGACTCATTGACTGTATGGATTCCTGGTATTAAGTCCCCTTCAAAAGCCTATGGATCCCCAGAAATCTTTGAGTGTTCTTTCATTCTAGTGTTTATACGGTTTCATTCAACAACTATATTCTGCCATCTAGTGTTAGAGACCTCGCAACATAAGCATAGCATGTACACAGCAAATGTATGGAAAAAGACAAATGTTTGCCTGGCATCACAAGGTCTTTTTTCCAATAAGCCACATTTGTTGCCGTTAGTCGCTTCTGAGTGTATTTTCCGACTGTGATCCAGTTTAGTTAAGGGCGTTTGGGAGGTGTGGGCCAATGAAAGCTTAATCGTCATCACAGATTCCATCTCCCCAGAAGCCTCAGACTTTAAAGGCCGTATTACCCTAACTAGACCATATATCCGCTGTCTAGAGCTCACGGGGACAGGAAATGAGAGATGACACAATGCATCTCTCTCTGATCCTTAATCCACGTGAAATAAAATGCATAAAGTTCCTGAGCTATTTTATGTGAGTTGACAAACGGTGAAATGATTAATGGACAGAGTGTGCGAGCAGATGAGACATTTTGGAATCCCCGAGATCGTGACCTTGTGTCTCGTGGGTGGTAAACGGCATAGCTTAAAAGGGTTTTAACAAGTCTGACAACCGCTTTAAATGTGGCACGTACTACAACTGTGTGAGGTGAGAGAAAAGCATCATATTTCAAAGCCTCTGTGTTCATTTCGGGTATTATTGACATGGTTTGATTGATAGTTGGAATATTTTGGTTGAACTGTTGTCACATTGGTTGTTCTTTAAACTCTTTAACTTGTATGAATGTGCACAGGAAACTTTGTCAATTGTGATTTTGCACTAGTAAAGAGGAAACCGTTCAAATTGTTAATACATTGCTATGGATATTAATCCAGTAGTGGCACAAAAAATGTCCAACGTTGTTTAAAATATGTTTAGAAGAAGATAATAATCTATAAAGTATTTATTGGCTGAACCACCACTTTAACCTAGTCCACTTTAAGCACACATTATGAGCTCATACCACCATCTGCTGGTGAGGACAGTTGTTGCAGCAGGCTTTTGCTCATGGCTTAACGTTACATATGCCAATTATAAATGGTATCTTTCCTGTTTATTGTAATAAATCTATCTATAAATTTTATCTATACAGAAGTAAAGTTAAATCAATGAGGAAAAAACTTCCTTAAAAGCATAGTTCACCAAAAATGAAAATTCTGTTATTAATTGCTTGCGTTCTTGTCGTTACTAACACACAAGACCTTCGTTCATCATTTAAATATAAATTAAGATATTTTTGGTGAAATCAAGAGGTTTCTGACCCTGCATAGACCGCTACACATACACAACTACCACGTTAAAGTATGGTAGGTCTTAATGGGTTTGAAACAACATGAGGATGAGTCATTAAAGACAGAATTTCCACGACTATCCCTTTAACTCAGGAATGTAAAGACTCTTACAGTTTCATTGCTCATCTGCATTTAGTTTTCAGGCCCTTAGCTTATTTAGTTGTTAAAACGTGAGCAGAGCCTTTGGCCAGCACCTCCAGGCTACTCTGAACTGCACTGAAATAGATGGCAGCCAAGTGGTAAACAACAGCATGTGGAGACTGCATTGAGCAAGAGCCACAAACACAAGGCCACCACAAATCATTTGCAACAATACTGCATGTTCATGTCAACTCAGACAATTAACAAGTGTTTGGCTTATCTTGGAGCCTCCAAGTCACACAGTAGTGTACCAGTGTACTGTACTGCCAGATTATTCACATCGTTAATAACATCTGCAATGTTTCGCTAATTTCCAACCGGCAGTCTTTAAAGAGATAGTTCTTCCAAAAATGTAAATTTGATGTTTGTGTTCTTATCTCCAGGTCATTCAAGATGTAGGTGACTTTGTTTCTTCAGTGGAACACAAACAAAGATTTTTAACTGTTTGTCAGTTATAGAATGAAAAACAAACAAAAACAAACACAGATAGACGCTTGTGACGATACACTGAGGTGTTACGATACAAAACAATCAGTCTGTGCAAAAAAACTGAACAGTATTTATATAATTTTTTTTACCTCTTTATACATCACCAGGTCCGACTGTGCAGAAAACAAATACAACATGCAGCATGTGACACGTGTTCTTGCTCTAACACATAGATATTTGTGCTAGAGTGCTGGACAGTGAGACGTCAAGCACCAGATGTTGCAAATGAGATGGAAATTGTGGTTTATAAGAGGTAAAAAAAATATATATATAAATACCATTCATTTTTTTGGAACACTAACTAAAAATCTTTTTGAGTAAAGTATTCAAGTATTCTTTATTTAATTCAAATGCTGGACTTTTATTAAAATTATTAGTTGATATAATAATTAAATTAGTTGAAAGGTCTGACAGAAAGGCCACTACTAAAAATCCTTCTTTAAAAAAAAAAAATTACACACTATTTAATATTTTTTTCTTTGAAAACTGAAAGTTGACACACCCTAAATGTACTTTTAAATGAGTAATCTAGGCAATGTGCAAAATATTTAATATTAAATATCAAATGCATTTATTTCACATATATTTATTGATGTGTAAAAAACAGGTAATAATTATATATATTAAAAAGACCAGTATAATAATTAATATTAATAATGTATTATAATTACTATTATTATTAGTACTAATATTTATTACTATTAGAGCTGTCAAATGATTAATTGCAACAAAAATAAAAATTTGTAGTTTAAATAATGTGTGTGTGTATATATATATATATATATATATATACACTATATTACCAAAAGTATTCGCTCACCTGCCTTTACTC